>PVJI01010540.1:0-59904 GCA_004026765.1 Micronycteris hirsuta
CTGATGGAAATGAGTGATACTGGGTAGGTATTGGGGCACATTGGAGAGTATATGGTTGTGAATTAAGGGCGCAGTTGCTACTAAGCTCCAGACTGTTATTGCTATAAAGTGATTATATTCTAGCTTGTTTATCGAGTTTTTCATGAAAAGCCAAAAATCTATGTTTCTGACATTTCCCTATTTTATATGTTATTAGCTAATTTAAGATAATATAAACATAAACATTTCTCCATACATATACATGTGTATATGTATAATATACCATATACACAAACACATCAGGCCAAATGAGGAAGTGTCTGCTATTGTATCCAGCCATTTTGTGGTCTCTTCCTTTTTGAAACTTCTGAATTAGATGATAAATTCTATCAGGAATCTTCCCTTTGTGGCTTCTTTTTGTTGTCAGAATTAATCTAGCATAACTTATTTTTAACTTAGAAGTTATTTCTGAAGTAACTTGATCATTCAGTCTGTGTTTAAAAAACAAGTTAGTAGTGATTGTCATTTATTTAGAAAATGAGTGCGTCTGTGTTTCAGATATGTGTCAGATTCTGGGATAGTAAACAAATGATACTGTTTCCTACCTTGGAGAACTTCATTGTGTATTGGGAGGGTGAAGGGGGTTCCTAGGTTGAGTTCCTTGGGAAGCAGACTTTGACTTAGACACAATCCCACGTGAGTTTTACTAGAAAACACTCTTGAGATCACCGCTTATGCGAGAGGGGAGAAGGAAGCAAGAAAGAATTGACAGAGGAAATTGAATTGTGATAATTTTTTTGTTATTTTTTCTTTTAAAATTACAACTGATGTATTATATTAGTTTTGGGTGTACAATCCTGTGATTAGACATTTATATACCTTTTGAAGTGATCACACCTATAAATCTAGTACCCATCTGACACCATAAGTAGTTTTTTTTTTAATTTAATTTTATTTTTTAAAATATATTTTATTGATTATGCTATTACAATTGTTCCATTTTCCCCCCTTTCTTCCCCTCCACCCCCATCCCCCGCCCTTTGGTTTTTGTCCATAGGTCATACACGTAAGTTCTTTGTCTTCTACATTTCCTATACTATTCTTAACCTCCCCCTGTCTGTTTTCTACCTACCATTTATGCTACTTATTCTCTGCACCTTTCCCTCCTCTCTCCCCCTACCACTCCCCTGTTGATATCCCTCCATGCCTTATATAAATCCCTTTAACATTTCATATAATAAAGGCTGGGTGATGATGAACTCCTTGAAATTGACCTTATTTGAGAAGCACTTTATCTGCCCTTCCATTCTAAATGATAGCTTTGCTGGATAGAATATTCTTGGATGTAAGTCCTTGCCTTTCATGATTGGAATACTTCTCTCCAGCCCCTTCTTGCCTGCAAGATCTCTTTTGAGAAATCAGCTGACAGTCTTATGGGAATTCCTTTGCAGGTAACTGTCTCCTTTTCTCTTGCTGCTTCTAAGATTCTCTCCTTATTTTTAATCTTGGGTAATGTAATTATGATGTGTCTTGGTGTGTTCCTCTTTGGGTTCAAGTTCTTTGGGACTCTCTGAGCTTCCTGGACTTCCTGGAAGTCTATTTCCTTCACTAGCTTGGGGAAGTTCTCTTTCATTATTTGTTGAAATAAGTTTTCAATCCCTTGGTCTTCCTCTTTTCCTTCTGGCACCCCTATGACTCGGATGTTGGGATGTTTAAAGATGTCCTGGAGGTTCCTAAGCCTCTCCTCAGTTTTTTTAATTCTTGTTTCTTCATTCTTTTCTGTTTGGATGTTTTTTTCTTTCTGCTGGTCCACTCCGTTGATTTGAGTCCCAGTTTCCTTCTCATCCCTATTGGTTCCCTGCAGATTTCCTCTCATTTCCTTTATATTATCCTTCATTTGTTGAAGTAATTGTGACAATTTTTCTTCGAATCCTGTGAGAATCCTGATTACCAGTGCTTTGAACTGTGCATCTGATAGGTTGGCTATCTCTTCGTCACTTAGTTGTATTTTTTCTGGATCTTTGAGATGTTCTTTCATTTGGGCCATTTTTTTCTTGATGCGCCTGTTACTTTAAGGAGAGGAGCCTTAGGTGTTCACCAGGGCGGGGTAACCCACATGGTTGTGTTGTGACACTGTCTGTGGGGGCAGGGCCTGAGAGAACAATGGTGCTTGCTCTGTTCTCAGCAAGTTTGGCCCCCCTGTGCTGGCTCTGGGGTGAGTGGGCAGGCCTGCACAGTTCCAAGTCCCTGTGGGTCTCCCCAACGAACTCTCCTGTGAGGCTGGGAGTTCCTCCCGCTGCCGCCTCAGCCCCCACAGGTGTTTTCAATCGGTGGTTTGAGGCTTTATTTCCTTGCGTTGGTGGGCCATGCGATCTGTTCCGCTCCCCAGCTTTTCCTCTCGGTTTATCTGTGCGAGAATGAGGGACCGCCCAGTCCACCAGTCTCAGCCCTGGTTTTGCTGAGTGCGCCACCCATGTTTTGGCCAGACCCGCCCTCGACGGGCCTCTCCGGGCAGCTGGAGCGTTGCCGGTACCGCTCCACAAACGGCGGCTTGCTGAGTGCTCTCCCTCCTCCCAGCCCTACCCCGCTTACCGGTCTGGATGAACGTGTCTTCTTTAACTCCTTGGTTGTCGGACTTCCACTCAGTTCGATTTTCTGTCTGATCTGGCTGTTTTTGTTTTTTAAATTGTTGTCTTTCCTCTTTTGGTTGTGCGAGGAGGCACAGTGTGTCTACCTACGCCTCCATCTTGGCCGGTAAGTAGTTATTATTGATGATATTCCCTATGCTGTACTTTACATCTCTGACTATTCTGTACTACCAATTCTAAGTCCTTGGACTTTTTCACCCATCCCACCAACCCCTCTCCCATCTGGCAACTGTCAAAATGTTCTCTGTATCTATAAGACTGTTTATGTTCTTCTTGTTTGTTTGTTTATTTTATTTTTGTATTCCACATATATGTAAAATCATCTGGCATTTGTCTTTTTTTGTCTGACTCATTTCACTTAGCATAATATCCTCTATGTCCATCCATGTTGTTGCAGATGGCAAGATTTCTTTTTTTATGGCTGTCATATTCCATTGTATATATGCACCATTTCTTTATTCATTCATTTATTCATAGACACTTAGGCTGCTTCCATATTTTGCTATTGTAAATAATGCCGCAATAAACATGTGGATGTATATCTTTTCAATTTAGTGTTTTGGGGTCTTCAGCTAAGTACCCACAAGTGGAGTTGATGGGTTCTTCTTTGTCTCTTGTTATATAGGCTTTGTTTTAAAGTCTGTTTTGTCTGGTACGATTATTGCTACCCTAGCTTTTTTTAGTTTTGTTTTGCTCCCATTTTCATGACGTATCTTTTTCCATTCCTTTACTTTCAGTTTGTGTGTCTTTTGATCTGATGTGAGTCTCTTGTAGACAACATATGGGAGAATCTTGTTTTGTTATCCATTTAGTCACTGTATGTCTTTTGATTGGAGCATTTAATCTATTTGCATTTAAAGTAATTGTTGATAGATATGTACTTATTGCTATTATTTTTTATTCTTTATTTCTTCTTCTTAAAGAAGACCCTTTGCTCTGACGGTATGGCTCAGTTGTCTGGGCGTTGTTCCACAAAGCAAAAGGCCACTGGTCTGATTCCCAGTCAGGTCATGTGCCTGAGTTGTGGGTTTGTCCCCAGTTAGACTGCATGCAAGAGGCAACCGATCAATGTTTCTTATATTGATGTTTCTCTCCCTTTCTTTCTCCCACTTTTCCCCTCCCTCTCAAAATAAATAAAATCTTTAAAATAAATATAAATAAAATCTTTTTAAAAAGTAAAAAGAAGACCCTTTAACATTTTATACTGGTTTGGTGGTGATGAACTCCTTTAACTTTTTCTTGTCTGGGAAACTCTTTATCTGTCCTTTGATTCTGTATGATAGCGTTGCTGGGTATTGTAATCTTGGTTGTTGTCCTTGCTTTTCATACTGAATATTTTGTGCTGATTCCTTCTGGCTGCAAAGTTTCTGTTGAGAAATCAGCTGACAATCTAGTCTTATGGGGGGCTCCCTTGTAGGTAAGCAACTGCTTTTCTCTTGCTGCTTCAAAGATTCTCTTTTTGTCTCTTAACTTTTGGCATTTTAATTATGACATGTCTTGGTGTGGGCCTCTTTGGGTTCATCTTGTTTGGGACTCTTTGCTTTCTGGACTTACATGTCTATTTTCTTCATCAGGTTAGGGAAATTTTCTATCAATATTTTTTCAAACAGGCTTTCAATTTCTTGCTCTCTCACTTTTTCCATCAACCCCATGATAAGAATATTGGTATGCTTGAAGTTGTCCCAGAGGCTTCTTACATTATCCTCATTTTTGTTTTATTCTTTTTTCTTTTTGCTGTTCTGATTGGGTATTTTCTGCTTCCTTATATTCCAGATCATTGATTTGATTCTCTGCTTTATCTAATCTGCTGTTGATTCCCTGTAATTTATTTTAAAAAAAAAGATTTCATTTTAGTTTTTAGAGATAGGGGAAGGGAGCAAGAAAGAGAAAGAAGCATTATGTGAGAGAATCATTGGTCAGTTGCCTCTTTCATGCCCCCAGATGAGGACCAGACCCACGACCCAGGCATGTACTCTGACCAGGAATCGAACTGGTGACCTTTTGGTTTGCAGGCCTACAATCAACCCACTGAGCCACACCAGCCAGGGCTGTAATTTATTCTTTATTTCAGTGAGTATATCCTTAATTTCTGACTGGTTCTTTTTTATGGTTTCCATGTCTTTTTTTTATGCTGTTGAAATTCTCACTAAGTTTCTTAAGCATCCTTATAACCATTGTTTTGAATTGTGTGTCTGGTAGTTTGCTTGCCTCCATTTTATTTAGTTCTTTTTCTGGAGATTTCTCCTGTTCTTTCATTTGGGACCTGATACTTTGTCTCTATATTTTGGCTGCTTCCCTATGTTTGTTTTTATGTATTAGGTAGAGCTGCTACATCTCCTAGACTTGCTAGAGTGTTCCTATATAGTAGGTGTTCTTTACGGCCCAAGGTCACCCGAGCTGGGGTCTCCAGGTGTGTCCCTGTCTGAGATGTGTGCACTGTCCTGTTGTAGTTTTGCCCTGATTGCTGTTGGAACATCACTGAGAGGGATTGACACATAGGCCAATTAGCTGCAAGGACCTGCTGCTGTGCAGGGTCCAACCCCTGGAGCAGGACTTGCTTCATTGGGGCTTTGGTGCCCACCAAATCTGGCCCTTGAGTGTGTTGCTCATGGAGGTGTTCATGTTGTAATCTGGCATGGTTTGAAACTGTTTATCAGGTGCACTAGATTTGGGGCTTCCCTGGAGGTGCAAGGTCAGCCACTACCTGTGCTCTGCCCTGACCACTTGTCATGAGGTACAGAGCCGTCAGCAGATGGCTGCTACTTGTGCTGTGCTTGGAGGTACCTGGGAGAGGCCAGGCTTTGAACTGAGGGGGCCGGCTGCAGCTAGTGCTGGGCATAGGGCCACTTGGCAAGAGGTATAGGGTGTACAGAGATTTTAGGAAAGACTGAACCAAGAGCCAAGACCGGCCATTTGTATGGAAAAGCCACTGGAAATGGTTTGGGTGGGGCCAAAAGTTAGGTGGGGCAGGGCCTTAGAATCACCAGGACAGGGCAAACAGTGTTAGTCTGGTCCGTGGAGACTCAGATATGGCCCCACCTGCCTGCTCTGTGAGGGGAGGGCTCAGCAGAGAACAATGGCCTCTGCCAGAACTTCTGTCTGGGAGAAAGCTACCCTTCCAGTTCTTACTCTGATTCCAGACAGTTCAGAGCCTCCTTATATGTCCTTGGTGCCTTTCGAGCTGCTGGAGCTAAGATGAGTGAGTCTGAGTAAGCCTGTGTACAGGCCCTTTAAGGGGAATGCCTGGGACTCCAGGAACCTCTGTCTCAGCCACAGTCTCCACTGGTTTTTACAGCCAGAGTTATGGGGACTTCTTTTTTGGCCTTGGAACTGTGGGCTGGCAGGTCTGGCATGGGGCTGGGACCCTTTGTTCCTTGAGGGCGGCTAGGAAGGCAAGATACCTCTCCTGAATTTTAACTGTCACACGTGGATGTAGGGCCAGCCCATTTCATGTCTTCACTCCTCCTACCAGTCTCAATGTGGCAGCTCCTTTATATTCTTAGTTATAGGACTTCTGCTAGATTTCAGGCATTCTCAATGAAGCTTGTTCTATAGTTCATTTGTAACTTTGATATGGTTGTGAGAGGTTCTGAGTACTGCTGTTAACTACTCCACCATCTTGACTGGAACCAGTTGTGATATTGTTTCAGTGAAGGCCTTAGCCAATCTCATGAAGCTGAGATCACTCTTTAGAGTTATTCCAAATTGGAGCACAGTGGCCTGGCTTTTGGACATGGGCTATCCCAGAAAGAGAATATGACTGTGGGTGAGGCTGTACTCTTCAGCAGAGGAGAGGCAGTTCTGAAGAGGACTGATAGCTGAGGGCTGTTTTCTGCTAGTACTCTTCAGCAGCTGGGACACAATCCTTCAGTCCTGAAGGGATATCTGTGTGGACACCATTAAAGGGAGTCAGGGTCAAGATGGTATGTGTAAACAAATCACAATGTGCTGTGGAATTGTGGAATCCCAGAAGAAAGACTAGTTGCTAGATGGGGTTAGGGAAGGCTTATAAAAGAGGTGACGTTTGAGCTAGGTTTTAAAGAATGAGTTAGTAGGTTGTTTGGTAAGGGCAAGGGTGGAGAGGGGGGCATATTTCATTGAGTCAGTGACATTTCACAGCATAGTCAGGAAAATGAATTACTTGTTCAAAGAGCAAAGGGTTAAATTGTTAGCCATTCTTTAATTTCTAGCAGTCATAATAATCATGAGGCCCTTTTCAAAATCTGTGTTTGTTTCCATGGTGATAATTTTTAAAAAAACATTTAGAATCCTGATATTGAGATTAAGCGAAGCTCATCCTCACCAGAACCAGAAAGATAGGCTGAGCTTGAGTGAGGTGCTTTTCTTCTAGTAAATTGGGTTTGGTTCCTGCATCGTCCATTGTTCTTGGGTTTGGAACAGATGAATTTCCTTAATACTACATATGTTCTTGCTTGTTGCTTAATATATTCCTTTCTAGGGTTGAAGGTGTCCATGGGAAGTCAGAAGATAGTTTAAGCTGGGGATCCACCACTTACCACTTCTTTAACCTTGGGAAACTTGCTAAATACCTGATTCTGTTTTTTCATCTGTAAGGTGGTAATGCATAATATCCTTTCAGGGTTGTTGAGATAATGTGTAAGAGCTTAGAAACTGTGAGGTATTTCTCAGGATATTTTATTACTGCTTAAAATCCCTTTTGAAATATATATGTGTGAATCTAGTTTTCTGTGTTAAGATTATTAAAAATCAAATTTTGATGGTTAGGAGCTGTGGATTGGGTCTGTGGAAAAGAGATTCACCAGTTAATATAGTAAAGGCCCATTCTGTCACTTTTATGACACCTGATAAGTCAGGAAGGCAGGAAATAGAGCAGATCTCAGTACTGAAAGAGAAATGATGATCACATGAAATAGCCTATAGTTTCAAAGTGATGCATTAGAGTCACTTGAGGAGCCTTTCAAAATATAATTGTCTACATCTTAACCCTAGGTATTTAGCTCAATATTTTTAGACTGGGACCTGGGGGAAATGTGTTTTGAAAAGCTTGCCAGCTGATTCTGATGTGGCCCTTTTATTTATTTTTTTTATATTTTATTTATTTATTTTTAGAGAGAGAGAGAGAAACAACAATGTGTGGTTGTGTCTTGTGTGTCCCCTACTGGGGACCTGGCCCACAACCCAGGCATGTGCCCTGACTGGGAATCGAACCAGCAACCCTTTGGTTCTCAGGCCTGCGCTCAATCCACTGAGCTACACCAGCCAGGGCTGATGTGGCCCTTTTAAACCACTGGTTTCAGTGAGCTTTGTTTAGTTAAAGGAGTTAAATTCCTCGATGTTGGGATAAAGAGCTAAGTGTTGGAATTTTTTTCTAGAAGAGTTTAGAGGACAGAATATTAATTTCTATAAATACATTAGGTATTTAGAGACAGTTTCATCTTTTCCAGTGTTGCACAAAATGTTTCAGGTGTTAGAATACCTGGAAGTGCTAATGGACACTAGAACAACAACAAAACCCATTATGCTTAATTTTATTATGTGAACAAGGCATGATTTTACTAGAAGAAAAAAACTGCATTGTGTGTATATAATAGGAAAATCATTGTGCCTGTCAAAAAAATCCAAATAAATGTGATTGGCTATATATGAGGTTTGGTTTTGCTTTTTTTTAAATCCTTACCTGAGTATGTGTTTATTGATTTTAGACAGTGACATCGATTGGTTGCCTCCTGCACATGCCCTGACCAGGGATCAAACTGCAACCTCTTTTTTTTTTTTTGGTGTGGGCAACCTTTTTTTGGTGTACAGGACACTTTGATCCAATTCATTAAATGACCGGGTGCATGATTTAGATAATGAAGGGGAATCATTCATGTGAGGCTAGAGGGTTTTCGCTGAAACTATTCTGTAATGTTCCCAGAAGTAGTAGAAAATAGATAAGTAAGAAACCATAGAGGAAAGTCTTGAGAAGTAATCTCAAAGAGAATGTCAGGGCACCAGAATCTCTGGGACTTGGAGATGGGAGGAGGAGCCACATAGTTTGAAAATAGTTAATACTACAATATTTTATATACAAAAAAGGAAAACTTTTTTACAATTCAAGCTATGGGAAATAAACCCTGACAAAAATTTTAGCTTCTCAGGTGGTTAGAATAGCAGAATATCATTGTAATTTTTGATGGGAATTGTATACGACCTCCTAGGTGAGCCATGTCAAACTGGTATAGTGGATCTGAAATCTTCATTAAAAGGGTAGGCTTATGTTTTAAAAAGCTGAAAAATATTGTTTTAAAAGGGATGGGTTTTGGTGGAATCTGAAGTTTAACCTCACATTATGCTATTCATTCAGCTCGATTTCACAAGCTGAATTTTAGGTTAATGAATGAAAGTGAACGTTATGCTACATTTTAAACAGGCCTAAGGGAGTTTATGGCCTGGTAGGGGTTTTCTGAAACAATTACATTGTATTCTGTGCTCTTTAAGCTGATACTTTTCTTTTTCTTTCCAGCTTTCTGAAGCAGAGTCATTTTGAAGATGTTTAATAAGTCATTTGGAACTCCCTTTGGGGGTGGCACAGGTGGCTTTGGCACAACTTCAACATTTGGGCAGAGTAAGTTTAAAAAAAACAGAAGGGGAGGAGGAATCATAAACTATTCTTAAGAATGAATTGATTCTGATGTCTTTACATAGGAATTTTATTCATACTTTGGTTTTTTATAACAATATCTTTTTGAAAAATGATCAGGATAAGATCTTGTGAAAACTTTCTAAGAAAATAGAAATAAATTCTGAGTTTTCATAGCGTTCTGATCATCGGTAGATACTTAAAAGATTTTTGTGTTGGTCTTTTTAGCAGAAAGTTTGTTTCTAATTTTCAGACCAAGTCCTTAATCCCCACCAGCCTCCCTGAGATCCACTTCCCTTCCCATCCAGCATTGTACCTGACATTCCTTAATTACCTATAGCAGCCCTTATTAACTCATTTTTAAACTTTTTGTAACATAATTTGATATCTATACACTGTAGCATGCTCACCACCAAAAGTCTGGTTTCTGTTGCCATACATTTGACCCCCTTTACCCATTTAGCCCTCTCCTCAAACCCCCATCTCCGTGCTGACCACCAGTCTGTTGTCTGTGTCTGAGAGGTTTTAGTTTTTCATGTTTCTCTTGTTTTATATTCCACATATGAGCGAAACCATACAGTTTTGTCTTTTTTTTTGTCTCACTTATTTCACTTAGTGTAATACCTTCAAACTTCATTCATGTAATCACAATGGCAATATTTCGTTTTGTTTTTGGGTTTTTTTAATGACTGAGTAGTATTTATTGTGGTCGTACGTATGTGTCTGTATATATGTATATACAGGGTCGTCCAGCAACAAATCTCCAGCATGAAACTTCGCAAACCACTTTTGACACATTTGGTCAGTCACAGCACCCTCTCCATACACTGCACAGATCTTTTTTTTGCGTTTCAGTTGTGTTTTTGCTCTTCTTGAAATAATAAAGCTTAATATGCTGAAAAGGTTGCTTATTTTTTTCCATCTTCAATATTAAAATGGCTACACAAAAATTCACCAATTTTGATGTTTTTTTTTAATGCATACTGATATGACAGCTGTTACAAAATAATCTAACAAAATTGTTTTGAATGAAGTTAAAGACTACTAAGTGCTAAAAGAGCCATTTTAAGGGAAAAAAACAAAACTTTTTGGCCAACCCAATATGTAACTCATAGTCATTAGTTACCTTGGCACTCTTTTTTAACCTACCTATAACTTTTATTGAATTCACACCTTTTTACTTTGTTTTCTTACTTTACCTGGGGACTATAAATAAAATGTGGCTTAATTTTAACTATAATTTGTAGTCTGATGGAATATTGAAAAATAGTTTAGACCAATAGATTAGACCAATTGTCATATTCAAATGTAGAATATTAACAGATAATAATATTCTTTTTCATTGTGTCACCTGGTTTAGATAATACCTGGATTTGGCTTTTTCAGATACTGGCTTTGGCAGTACTAGTGGAGGGGCATTTGGAACATCTGCATTTGGTTCTAGCAACAATACTGGAGGCCTGTTTGGAAATTCACAGACCAAACCAGGTAGGGGCTTTATTCGGAAAGGAATTGGTTTATTCATAGCCGATATAGGACTTTACATAGTGGCTCTATATGAAGTCTATTTAACTGTTTTTTACCCCTCTCTGTCTCCCAGGAGGATTATTTGGTACCAGTTCATTTAGCCAGCCTGCTACCTCCACAAGCACCGGCTTTGGGTTTGGCACATCAACAGGAACATCAAATAGCTTGTTTGGAACTGCAAGCACAGGGACCAGTCTTTTCTCATCCCAGAACAATGCCTTTGCACAAAACAAACCAACTGGCTTTGGGAGTAAGTAGGACATCATTGGACATCTGCATCTAACAATTTGATTTGCCTGTTGAATGTATACTCTTCTCCCCTCAGTTCAAAGCCCCCTGCATACACTTTTTCCTCCCTCCAGATGGCAGAATCTCAGGGAGAAGAAAACTTGAAAATGTACTAAAAGTTTAATAGACTGGAAAGAAGGGAGAGAGATGTACCTCTCACAAGAATGGAAATCAGAGAAGCATTAGTGGTTTAGGGATAAGCAGAAGCAGAGGCACCTGCTAGGAATGACCAGAGATGGATGAAAGGCTGCATCAGAGTAGTGTCACCAGTATGAAGATAGGAGAATTTCCAGGAGCCATGTGTGTAGCCAACAGTATTATGTGGCACGGGCACCTTCTTGTCTCCATTTCACATTTGGTGTGGAGAGACTGAAACAGCAGTGACAAGTACTAACCATGACACGGTTATTCCTCCATTTCCTGCCCATGGCAGATATTTTTAATCACATCTTTCTTCTCTAGTCTAAATGTGGCCTGGGATGGTTCTCCACACAGCACTTTAGTTGAATAGATGTACCCAGTGAGTTGATGCTTTCCCAGCACAAGCATATGGCAGAATGATTAAGTTATCAAGCTATTAGTATTTTACAAAGGGAAAGCTTTTGTGGGGATGTTCAAATTTTTAACCATGACAATGTAAAATGCAGTCTAAAAGTGCTAATTCAAAAGAGATATACCTATTTACTTTAAACTATATATTAGAACGTGTTTTTGTAAACAAATAATTTGCCAGTGAAAAATCACATTCTTTTTAACTTGGTAATTAGGATGTCACTTTATATTAAATTGTACTGGTAGATAACTTTTCATTGCTTGCTGACATTTCTGGGTCTATGTATACAACTTATTTAGAGGTAGTATCTAATATTTTGAAAAATATATTCCTTAGATAACAGTTAAATTCACTTCTATGTAATTTTAAAAATCAGCTTTTTGGAAAAAAGTAATGAGAGGAACTAGTTCTTTTTTATAAAATGATCAGCATCCTACTAATTTTTCTAAGTTATTTTTCTGTGTGAAATTTTACATTAACCTGTGTTTGGTTGCCGTAATAGGACCATTTGTGTGTTAAACTTTCTGGTTATGTGTGGGTGTTTTGTAGTAATGTATGTAAATAAAATATGTTATGACCCCTGTTGAAGTCTATTGTGATAAGATGTTTTCAGAAATACAAGCTCATTTAGCATTAGTCTTGCCAAAAAAAGAGAAAAGAGGTAAAATCTATGATGAAACAAAATACCATTTCTTTTAACTTGTCTTCCAATTATGTGCAAGAAGGGCTTCGCGGAAACTTAGTGGACTCTAAATTCAGATTTTGTGTCACTTCAGAGTTGTAAGCCTGGAATTGTGTGTGTGTGTGTGTGTGTGCATGTGCGCGTGAGTGTGCGTGAGAAACACCTGTTTAAAGGTACTTACTAATGAAAAAGATAAATTTGAAAGAAAATTTGATGTTGTGAAAGTATGACTGCTCTAGTGTCACAACTCAGTTCATCTTTCATTCTTTGCTGCTGTGTTCTTACATTCTTTACTGTTACCATCTAATTTTTCTTTCTAATTAATAGATTTTGGAACAAGTACTAGCAGTGGGGGACTTTTTGGAACTACAAATACCACCTCCAATCCTTTTGGTAGCACATCTGGCTCCCTTTTTGGGCCCAGTAGTTTCACAGCTGCTCCTACGGGGACTACCATTAAATTCAATGTAAGTGTTTCCTTCTAGTGTTTGTAGAGCTTCGCTCCCACTTGTATATTTATTTGCAGGATGAATCATCAGATTTCTCCAGGTTTCAGTTATGCACAGCTTAGTCTCATTTTTCCTGGAAGCTGTGTTGAGAACAAAATCTCTAATTAGTTGTAAAGTAGAAAGGAAAGGTCTTGAAACAAATCTAGATTATAATACAGATTTGAATTATACTCCGTCTAGTCAACTTTGTATTCACATTGTTGATTATAAGAGCTAGTGTAAGGTTGAACTTGTATTAACTGAGTGCACAATTTGGCCTTTGAATGGTCAACCATTCTTTATAGAAATAAGGAATATGGGAGCAAACTAGGAAAATAAGGCCTCCTTAAGGAGATACATGGAATAACTCATCAATATTGAACTTTTGTTGATGAAATGACAAAATAGGGCAATAGAGTTTTATGTTTTCTTTGGCTTTTGAGAGGAGTTGGGTAGAAGATTAGGGTGGAAGCCGTTTAAAAAATATGTGGAATACCACTTGATCTAACATACCACTTTGATGTGATTGATTGGGAGATACTTAGGATAGGCTGGAGGCAGTTAGCCTAATGGTAAAAATAGGGCTTGGCAAAACTTCTAGTTAAAACTTACTTGAGAAGTGAAGAATTTCTCAGGCAGGGTGGTAAATTCTTAATACTGAATTTAGAATTCTGAATTTAAAATAAAATTAAACAATAGTGAAAAATACTGTGTGTTATTTCTTAGAAAGTACAATAATTGAGAAAACTGACATAAGTAGGAATCTTTAGTTTCTTATTGTGCCTTTTCCCTCTTAGGATTATAGGGGCAAAAAACAGGGTTCCATATTTTTTATTTCTTAAATGCAACAACAGTTATAAAGCAGACACTTTAGAGCAGAAAAAGAGGTTTAAATGTATATATTAGGTAAAATGGTTAAAGCCTTTTTTTATATATAGTAAGTATATTTTGGTAGATAGATAGCTTGGTTATGGGATTAATCTCTGGGTTTGCAATAACTATTATTGATTTATTAGACTTATATAACCTTGATGTAGGGAGAGAGCAAAAATGCAGTGTATTTAATCAAGCACCCTTGAAACCATTTTGACAGTAAAAGACCTAGTGGACTAGTAATAAGAGTTCAGTGGTTACAAAATTGTGTTTGTGAGAGTGGGGATATAAAGCTTGGATTTACATGTTTGCTTTAGACTTTCAAATGTGCCTTTATCTTCCTTTGCAGCCTCTAAGTGGTACCGATACTATGGTTAAAGCTGGAGTTAGTACTAACATCAGTACCAAGCACCAGTGTATTACTGCTATGAAAGAATATGAAAGCAAGTCACTAGAGGTCAGTAAAATGCAATACAGAATATCAGCTTAACCTTTTGATTGTACTGGAAAGCAGGTTTTGAAAAATGCTTTTGATTATTTTTAGGATCAAGTGGTTCACACTGGGATTATGTAAAAAAAAAAACTAATGATCAAATTATTTTTTAAATTAATGTACTATTATAGATATGTATTGTTTTAGGCAGGAATAACATTGAGATTGTACTGGCATAATTCTACTAGTGTATTTGGATTGGATGTTGACCATACTACATAGTGTGCATGTAAACTTACATGTGTTTTTAATAAACCTATGCAAAGTCGTAAGTACATAACATAGTAAGTTTTCATTAATACACCATGTATCCAGGATCTAAATACAGCATTATCAGCATCCCTAATGTCCCCGCCCACCAGTCAGAATCTGCCCTTTCCAAAGGTAATCAATATCCTGAATACCCACGTTTTGCCTATTTTTATATACTTTTTTTTTTAAAGAAACATGGTATATATTATTTTATATTTTTTTAAGATTTTATTTTCAGAGAGAGGAGAAAAGAAAGAGAGGAAGAGATACATCAGTTGGTTGCCTCTTGCTCGCCCCCAGTGGGGACCTGGCCCACAACCTGGGCCTGTGCCCTGACAGGGAATCAAACCAGTGACCTTTTGGTTCACAGGCTGGCACTCAATCCACTGAACCACATCAGCCAGGGCACATTATGTATTCTTAAGTATGTCTTTCATCATTAAGATCACCCATGTTGTTGAATGAAATTAGTTTGTTCATTTGCATTGCTGTCTAGTAGTTCTTTGTACTTTTTGATTGTCGACCCTAGTTGTAGCTGTTGCTTCTTCCTATACCCCAGCTATATTTGCTTTATTGGAAAGTGCAGAAACACCCTGACTTGTGAGACAAAACTACTAAACTCTGTCCCTTCTTTCCTTAAATTTTCTAAACTCTCTAGAATCCTGTCCTTTAATCAGTTAATTTTTATATTTGGAGTGGGAGTAGATAAGATTATTATACTAAATAATAAAGAACATTGTGCTAAAAGAAAGTATTATTCTCATCTCTCTCCCCAGCTGCCTGGGTTATTTTAATAAACTTGTCTCACTTCTGTCAGCCGTTACTGTTCTGCAGCCCATTTGCAAAGTAGATGCACTGAATAAAGTCTGACAGACATTCTGGGGTCTTTTTATTAAATGGAAAGTACTGTTAAATACGATTTAGGTGTACTATGCTGCCTCTCAGCAAACTTAATCTCAAGAGTTCATTCAAGCAGGTGAAAAAATTATAAAATGGAACAGATAGGACAAAAACAAGGAGAACCTTTTAGAAAAGAAGGCATGCTAACTAATGGTTAGTAAGCTGTTGACTTGGTGAAAAAGTTAGAAAAACAGGGAAAATGAAATTGTATATTTCATGAATGAACATGTACAGTTTGCTGCTGGGAGGAGATGACTTTTTGTTGAGTGAATCTGCAAGTGATTCTTACTGATGTTGATATTCATTGTATGTAGTTTTATGTCAGTCCCAGCCTTTTATTTGGAGCTGATGCCAGTTGCACGTTTAGTTTTGATGTAGTAAAATAGAATCAGCAAATCACACTTTTTTTCATCCTTTTCCAGTATTGTAGTGGCAGTATATATCAACTTTTCCTGTGTATTGTTTTTTTGCTGAAAAATATTGTATGCTGAATAAAATTAGCTATTAAAAATATTGCTTATAAAAAATTAAAATCAAGATGGGTTGGTTCTTTCACCTGTAGTTTTATGGTCTTTATGGTATGGATTTTAATGTCCACTATAAATCATTGAAAATGTTTTTTTCTAATGATATTAAGTTAATGTCATTTGTAGTTTTTTGTTTTGTAGTCATGGCCCTTATGTGATAACAGAACTTGAATACTAAATTGAAGTATTCAGTCACCTAAATAATTTGCTTTGGCTGCATAGTAAGATTCGAAATATGTTTTTCTTCGCTCTAGGAACTTCGTTTAGAGGATTATCAGGCTAACCGGAAAGGCCCACAGAATCAGGTGGGAGCAGGTACCACGAGTGGATTGTTTGGGTCTTCTCCGGCGACCTCCAGTGCAACAGGACTCTTCAGCTCCTCCACCACTAATTCGGGCTTTGCATATGGTCAGAACAAGACAGGCTTTGGAACTAGTAAGCACTTGATATCATATTGGGCCATATTGAGGAGGGACAGACAACTAAAAGTAAACTACAATTGTCATTTTGTCATAAGTGCTATGGAGAAAAATAATTCACGAGGAATTATTCAGGGTGCTGGAGGAATAAGGAGTGCCTGATATGTATGTGGGGTGGAGAGACATACAGTTTAAATGAAGATCTTTAATAAAGGCTTTATTGATGAGATAACATTTGAACAGTGACCTGTTTGAAGATAATGGATATAACTATACAGATTTTTAGGGGGAGGGGGAAACATTCCAGCTAGAGAAAACTATAAATTTAAAGATCCTGAGTTTTTGCCGAGGAGTAGAGGACAAGGGGAAGTACTGGGGTGTGTAAGGACAGTGTGTTGTAGGGCTTTGTGGGCCAGTGCTAAGAACTGAATTATTTGAGTCAGGAAGCCATTAAAGGGTTTAGAAAGAGAAGTCATGTGATTATGAGTGGAGGATTATTCTAAAGGCGGTTATATTAAGAGTAGATTGTAAGGCAGCATGAGTGGAAAAAAATCAGAAATCTGTTCTGTCTACATAAGAGATGATGTGGTGTGAACGAGAACGGTGCTGTGGAGATGGTAAGAATATCAGATTGTGGACTCAGTTTGAATATAGAATTGAGGGGATTTGCTGATGGATTGGTTCGATGTGGGATGTGAAGAAAAGTCTAGGATGACTGCTAAATTACTTTATAAATATATTGCTTTTGCAAAAGTAATACATATACATGATATAAAGTTCATGAAATACAAAAAAAGTGTGTAACCAAAGGTCTCTTCTTTCCCTCCCCAGCTACCAGTTTGCCTCTGGAGAAATAAACAGAAGTTAGATTTTTTCATAGATTTCTAGAGGGATCTATACACACACAAATACACAGATAAACACATTTCAGTGGCATTTAACACTCTTCAATCATGGTATACTGTGATTTAGTTTAGCCACGTATTCTTTTGAAGTACTTTTGCGTTACACCCTATGCTGAATATACTGATGTAAAGAGAAAGCCTCTGTTCTCAAGAAAACCTTAGTTTAACAAGGTTAAAATACAAACATAGACTTCGAATGTAGTATAGTATCTATTAAAATAGAAAAAAGTTGTGGGCTCAAGAAGGAAGGTTACTTAGCCCAGCAAAGGTTCTTGGGGTCAGAGTATCATTGTAAGATTTAAAGCCTGAAGCAAATCTGGAGTTAGGTTGAAGAAGGATAGGAAATGAAACAGTTATCCAGTTTGAGTAGGGTAATTGACATATATAATTAATATCATAAGACTTTTGTTGTAGTAACTGGATAATATGAGATTTAATGTTTTGTTTTTCTCCACATATTTTTCCTTCCCTTTATTTCTATTTCCTGAAAGGTACGACTGGATTTGGAACAACTCCAGGTGGTCTCTTTGGCCAACAGAATCAGCAGACTACCAGCCTCTTCAGCAAACCATTTGCCCAGGCCACAACCACCCAGAATACTGGCTTTTCCTTTGGTAATACCAGTACAATAGGACAGCCAAGCACCAACACCATGGTAAGGAAACAGGCCCATAATTAACTCCAGGTCTTGTTTATAGAGCTAATGAGGCTTCTAATCATGTCAAACCAGCAAGTTCTACTTGTAGAACATTTCTTAAGGATTGATGGTATGTAGTAAAGGGAAAAGAGCAAAATCTTTGAATAATTAAAGCCTAAATTCCAGTTCAGGCTCTGCTCCGCACTGATTGAAAGGCTGTTGAGCAAGTCTAAGAGCTGCTTAGTGCACTACAGTTTGCCATCCTGAAGCTACACCTTAGGACATTGACTCCAGTCATTCTATAGATTATAGAAGAAAATACTTACAAATTACTAACTGTATTTCAAAATGTTCTTTTCACTTGTTCCTTTAAGCAGAGTTAGGCAAAGTTGTTTAGTTGGTTAAAATAAAGGGAGAACTAAACTTCAGAGTCATGTTGGGTAATTGCTACTTCTGTGCAGAAACTGAAAGAGAAAGTCTTTACTTCATTACCAGTTTATTTCTAGGGACTCTTTTAGGGAAGTTTAAAATTAAAGTTAATTTGAGGTAGGTTTTTTTTTTTTTGTTTTTTTTTTTAACTAGAATTCTTGGAATTTACCTAGTCTCTAATTTTTGTTATGTACAGAGTTTAATTTCTTAGAGATACTCTGCCTGATTTAAAAACAAGTACAACTAGACCACAAAATCATTGAAATACTGGCAAACCAAATTCAGTAATATATAAAAAGTATTATACACCATCATCATGTGGGATTTATCCCAGGAAAGTTGGCTCAGCATATAACAGTATAATAAGCCACAGAAGCAGAATAAAGAACAAAAACCACACAATCACCTCACTAGGTGCAGAAAAAGTATCTGACACACTTTCGTGATATAAACAATGAACAAAGAATAAAGGGAACCCAGAATGGCCAAAACAGTCTTGAAAAAGAAGAAAAGTTGGAAGACTTACACTTCTTATTTTTAAAACATACTGTAAAGCAATAGTACTCAGGCTCTGTGGTACATGCATAAGGTTATACACATAAATCAGTGGATTAGAATTGAGAGTCCAGAAATAAGCCTTCACATTTGATTTTCAGTAAGAGTACCAAAATAATTCAATGGGGAAAAAGAATCTTTTCAACAAATAGTGCTGGGGCAGCTGATATTCCATGTGCAAAAGAGTGAGGTTTGACTTTCTTCACACCATTGTGGTAACTATAAAAATTAACTCAAAATAGATCAAATACTTAAATATAAGTGCTAAAATACAAAACTCTTAGCAGAAGAAAATGAGGTAGGCAGTGGTTTCTTTGATATGACACCAAAAGCAAAAGCAGCAAAAGGAAAAATTGATCAGGCTTTATCGACATGAAAAACTTGTGTGCCCTGGCCAGTGTGGCTCAGTTGGTTGGAGCACCGTCCCGTAGACCAAAGGGGTTCAGTTCCTGGTCAGAGAGCAAGCCTGGGTTTTAGGTTAGGTCATGGTCAGGGCGTGTGCAGGAGGTAACAAATCGATATTTCTCTCTCACATCAATGTTTTTCTCACATCCCTGTTTCTCTCCCTCTTCCCCTCTCTCTAAAATCAATGAGCATGTCCTCAGATTAGGGTAAAAAATAAAAAAAAAAAAACTTGTGGATTGAAGGTATACCATTATGAAAACAAAAATGTGGGAGAAAACATTTGCAAGTCATATATCTTATAAAGGACTTATATCCAGAATGCATAAAGAAAATATAAAGGATGCTTATAATTCCATAAAAACACAATAACCTATTAAAAAATGGTCAGGGGGAAAAAATTGGGCTAAAGACTTGATTAGCTATTTCTCCAAAAAAGATATGCAAATAGCTAATAAGCACATGAAAAATAACATCAGTAGTCATCAGGGAAGTGCATATCGAAACCACAGTGGAATGCCACTCCAAATCCACTAGGAAGGCTATAAACAAAAAGGCGTAATGAATGAAAGTCAGTAATGAACGTTTTAAAGATTTTGGAAAAATTAGAACCTCATATATGCAACCACTTTGGAAAACAGTTTGGTGCTTTTCCTCAGAATGTTAAAACAGGATTACCATATATACCACCTTGGTCTTTTCCCAAGAGCAAGAGAAATGAGAGCAAAAACTCGTATACAAACTTGTATCATAATAGCCAAAAAGTCGAAACAACTCAAATGTCCATCAGTGCTGAATGGAAAAACAAATGTGATACGCACACAGTAGAATATTATTTAGCCATAAAACAGGGCGAAATACTCTGATACATGCTACAACATGGATCGGCCTTTAAACAAATACCACATTTTGTATGATTCCATTATGTGAAATGTTCAGAATGGACAAATCCATGGAAATAAAGGCGTCTGCTGCCAGAGCAGGAGGAACATCGTGCTGCAGTTGCTAGTAATGCCTAGAGGACTGTGTGAGGTCCCAAGGTGCCTACTCTGAAGGGGACTGAGGCATCATTGTCCTGTGTACAGTGTTTCTTGTATCTTCTTCAATAAATGTCTCTTTCACAGTGCATGGCTGGATACTTTCTGGACAGACATTTAAAACATTGAATAGTCCACTTTAAATGAGTAAATTTTTGTTTTTTAAATAGTTTATTTTTTACTGTATTTTTTCTATTACCTTTTGTCCTCCATACACCTTCTTCCACTTCCACCCACCCCCTTAATGAAACTGTTGAAAAACACTGCTTTGAATTCTCAGTTTAGCAATAGTCCATTAGTGCAGTGTATTTCTTTTCTTCTTTTTTTTTTTTTTTAAGATTTTATTTATATTTATTTTTAGACAGAAGGGAAGCAAGGGAGAAAGAGAAGGAGAGAAACATCAATGTGTGGTTGCCTCTCACATGGCCCCCACTGGGGGTCTGGCCTGCATGCACCCCAGGCATGTGCCCTGACTGGGAATCGAACAGGCAACCCTTTGGTTCGCAGCCTGCGCTCAATCCACTGAGCTACGCCAGCCAGGGCTATTTCTTTTTTTTTTTTAATATATTTTATTGATTATGCTATTACAGTTGTCCCATTTTCCCCCCATTATTCCCCTCTGCCCTGCATACCCCCTCCTATAGTAGTATATTTCTTTTGTTAAGTACCGTAATACATAAGTAAAATGCCTTCTTAACCACTGAATGGTATGAAGTTTGCTTATTTGAAATCTGGTCTTGCCACTCAGTTGCTGTGGTATTGGGCACATTTGTTTTTTAATTCCCACCTGAGGATATGTTTATTGATTTTAGAGAGACATTGATGTGAGAGAGAGAAACATGAATTGATATGCGTGCCCTGACTGGGAATTGGACCCACAACCTTTTTTTGGTGTACTAGACAGTGCTTCAACTGACTGAGCCACCTGGCCAGGGCATTGGGCAGATTTTTAACTACTCTGAGCTTTATTTATTTAATTTTTGGAAGATGGCCCTGCTTTTTAGGGTTGTTGAGAAGAAAAGAAATGCTGTATGTAAAATATTAAGCATAGTACCTATCACATAAACTTTAAAAAATGGCAAGTATTATTAATCTAAGGCTTTTAAAGAAAACTGACTACTGTAGGATATTTTTTCATCCGGATTACCTTTTTGCAGGGTTTGTTTGGAGTAACCCAAGCCTCACAGCCTGGCAGTCTTTTTGGGACAGCTACAAACACCAGCACCGGGACAGCATTTGGAACAGGAGGAACAGGCCTTTTTGGGCAGACCAATACTGCGTTTGGTACTGTTGGTTCGGTAGGTTTTTACAATTGATTATAATATGATAAAGGGATTTCTAAGAAAGATTTGACTCTTTCAAATGTTTTATTGGGTATAATGTATGATTTGATACTGATAACTAAAAGTTATTTGATGCAAATTAAAATAATTAGGTAACTTTAATAGGTTACTTTTTAAAACTTTTTTCTAACCTATTTTGTGTGACAAGTTGATAACTAAAGATACTGTTTGAGAATTAAGTATCTTTGGTGTTGATCAGTTTGCTAAAATTGTTGAGTGTTTTCACAGTTCTCATGTTGTTGGAGGCTTAAATGAATTATTTTCCTTGTTAAGCAATTTAAGTAAAAAATTACTATTTTGGATTGTACTTGACCTAAAAACAATAGTAAATTCTATATTACCACTTAAACCATATGAGAATCAGTATGAAACCCTCAATCTATACTATGTACCCATTATAAAAAGTTTTGAATATGCTGTTTGGTTTTTGTGGAGAATGAAATCTGTTATTTCTTAACTTTGTGTAGCTGATTGAGGTGAGAAATTGAGAAAATTATAGAATGCCTCCAGAAGTTATTTTTAAATAGCCGTATTGAGATATAATCTACATGCCATACAGTTTATCCTTTTAAAATTTACAGTTCAGTGGCTTTTATTATATTCACAGAGTGTGCAGGTGTCACTATAGTCAATTTTAGAACATATTTATCACCCTAAAAAGAAACCTCATACTCTTCGCTTCTCATTACCCCCAGTTACTGCAGGCCTACTTTCTGTCTATGGATTTACTTATTTTGGACATTTGATATAATGGAATCATATAATGTGTGGTCTTTGTGACTGATTTCTTTCACTTAGCATAATGTTTTGAAGGTTAATATTATAGTATGTTTAACTTTGTTATTGTAATTGTTTCTATTGGCTATTTAAATACATGGTACACATCTGTTACTGGGTAAAAAAATATTTGATTCCCTTGTTATATTTTTTCTTCACCTCACTGAAATATTGTGTTTGCTGATGGGGGGTTCCATTAACTTCTCAGGCTAGGAGCATTCTGTATGTATAAAGTTAACCTTGCTCAGATTAGTTTATGTTTCTGTTAGTCTTTATTCATCTTCCTCCTATCATTTTTTTGTAAAAGTCATGACATCTCTTGTGTATTTCACATCCAGTGTCACATACCCGAGGGAACCCCTATTTACTGTTTGGAGTGTATTTTTCTACTAAAAATTTGCCTGTATTCTGTTCTTTTTAGACCCTGTTTGGCAATAACAAGCTTACCACATTTGGAACCAGCACAACCAGTGCTCCTTCGTTTGGTACAACCAGTGGCGGGCTCTTTGGTAACAAACCAACCCTGACTTTAGGAACCAATACAAACACTTCCAATTTTGGTACATATAAAAAGCAGGTTTGGCTCTCTTAAAGTTATACTGACTATACCACACATCATTCTCCTGATTCATATGATTGGGAATATTCAAAATTTCTCAGGTAAGACATGGCTCAATGTCTGTACAAGAGGGAAAGGTTTAAAAATCATAGACATTGGTTGAGATACTTAGAAGAGATGTTAAATTGCCTACCCTCAATCATGTTCTTTTGAATTCCTGCTTTGGATAAAATAGGCCATTCAGTATCTGCAGCAGTATTTTGCAGAAAGTTGGTTCTCTAATGGAAATAGATTTTTTTTTTTCCAAAATAAGGAAACATTTTCTTTTAATTACTTTACCAGTAATTTAAGAAACCATAAATGAAACATATATGGTTAAGATAACATTCTGTTAGGCCAGGTTTCAAACAGGGAAGTAGTGTACAGGTGAGATTTCATGATTCTTTCCTTTAAATGTTTTTTGTTGTCGTTTTTGTTTTTTGAGATTTGGTGATTCTTACTGAAAGTTTAGACCTTTTTGATTTTGCAAATTAGTTTTCTTACAGGTGGCGGAAGCTTTATTTTTGAGTACATGTTGAGAAATATAGATACAATTGAACAGTAATTGACAAAACAAGCCCTTAAACTAATCTCCAGAAAAATTAAAACCCGTTTAATGGAAATATTATGTTAAATGCTTTCCATAACTACCCAATTAAATTTTCAAACAAATTCAACATTAATTGTGTTAAGTCAGATATGGAAAGTTCATTTAATCACCAAATGAAATAGTCGTTTAAATGTTTGTTAAGGATTTCAGATACATCATCGGGTACTGAATATCTAGTGGGAGGTGAGTGCAAAGACATGGTTATTTGCCATAGGTCAGTAGTCACACAGTTTTTCGGTAAGTTTTTAAATGATCTTGTACTAGAGAAAGACACTGTCTTAAGCATCCATTGGAAGGTTACATGTTTTCACAGAAATATGAACTACTTGAAGGAGATAGATAAATCCTTGTCAGGTACCAATTCCTATATTTATGCATTCCATTCGATTCTATAACCCATTTTTTGTTGTGTTGCTTGATCACTCCTAGTAATGATTATCATTCCCCCTATAATTCTTTTTGGTTGTACTCTATGAAAGAAAGGTTTCAAGGCAGTGGACTTGGTTAGCACAGACATTATTTTGTGTGGGGTTGTTTGTTTTGTGAAGAAAAGGGTTTTAAAAAAATTTTATTTAGAGAGGGGGGAAGGGAGGGAGAAAGAGGGAGAGAAACATCGATATGTGCTAGAGAAACACCAGTTGATTGCTTCTTGCCTGTCCCCAACTGGGGACCTGAACCACAATCCAGGCATCTGCCCTGCCTGGGAACTAAACCAGTGACCTTTCAGTTTGTGAGAGGATGCCCAACCCACTGAACCACACTAGTCAGGACTATGTAGTTGCTTTTATCTACAAAATTAAGATGGGAAAGGTAATGGGTTGTCCAAAAAGTTCATTTGATAGCACTTATTGTTCTTTAACTTCATTCGAAGCAACTTTTTTAGATAGTATTGTGACAGTTGTCATATCATTGTGCATTTCTTTCTTTCTTTCTTTTTATTTAAGAGAGAGGGGAAGGGAGGGAGAAAGAAAGGAGAGAAACATCAATGTGTGGTTGCCCCTTGTGTGCCCCTCTAACTGGGGACCTGGCCTGCAACCCACGCATGTACCCTGACTGGGCATTGAACCAGCGACCCTTTGATTCACAGGCTGGTACTCAGTCCACCGAACCACACCAGCCAGGGCTCAGCATGCATTTTTTAGAAAAAAAGTATCACTCTGGCTGATGTGGCTCAGTGGATTGAGTGCTGGCCTGCAAACTGAAAGGTTGCAAGGTTGCCAGTGAGATTTTAATAGTATATGTATACTGTGTATCTGTTTATGTACTATATGGAGGGCCATAAACCATTGTATGATTTATTTATTTATTTTTATTTTTAATTTTTAAAAGATTTTATTTATTTATTTTTAGAGAGAGGGGAAGTGAGAGAGAAAGAAAGGGAGAAACACTAATGTGTGGTGTTGCCTCTTGGCACGTTCCCAACCGGGCATCTGGCCCACAACCCAAGCATGTGCCCTGACTGGGGATTGAACGGGCAACCCTTTGGTTTGCAGGCTGGCACTCAGTCCACTGAACCACACCAGCCAGGGCCATTGTACGATTTTTTTTTAAGGACCCCCTCCTCAAGAATCAGTTTTTACTCTCTTTGAAAATGCTGCTGCTTTTTTTTTTTTTAAGCACACTTTATGTTCAGAATTACATATTACTTTTATCTAAGTTAGTGCTTGTGTAGGCTATACTTGATAAAATATGCTAGACTCCTGAAATGTGTTTGATGTTATTCCATGATTGCAGATTTGTTTTGAGGGTTTTTTTACTGTTTTATGACTATATTTGACTCATTCTCCGTGATTGGTAAATGAAAGGTTTCATCATTAACTGATATGACTTACTAGCTCACATGCTATTTCACATGTGTTTAGTTTTTGTTTTTTTTAATCACCAGTGTTGACCTGGTATCTGGCAATTAGTAGGTACTCCCTAAAAGTTTATTAAATGAATTAAAGAATAAATGGGGCCCTAAGTGGAAGGATTCCTATAATTACAAGTTAGTTGGGGGTTACAGGGTGTGGCAAGTTATTTTATATTCTTGGGTGAAGTTATTTCATTATTACCCTTGAGGGATCCAGATCCAAGTAAAGCTTTATTTGATGTTCCTATTTTCCTGGGGAGCTGTCAACTTAGATTTTGTGGGCAGAGATAATCTTCTGATTTAGAAATAAGTCATATAACAAATCTGGAAATGGAATAAGGTCATACCAAGATTTGGGGGCATCATTATGTCATTAGTAGTTACCTGTCATCCAGTATGGGATTATGTTTCATTCTGGAAGTGATTAAACCACAGTGATAAAGGTTGGGATACCTGCTACAATTGGTCTTGCCAGATTCTTCAGTCCTTCTTTAGAGCAGCAGTCCCCAGCTTTTTTGGCACCAGGGACTGGTTTTGTGGAAGACAGTTTTTCCATGAGACAGGGTAGGGGAGACCGTTAAGGAGCTGTTTGTATATATAAACATCTTTTTTTTTTTTAAGCTGATTTTATGTTTAAAAAGATTTTGTTTATTTTAAAGATTTTACTTATTTTTATAGAGTAGGAGGAAGGGAGGAGGAAAGAGTGGGAGAGAAACATCGAACGGTTGCCTCTTACATACCCCCTATTTGGGGACATGGCCTGCATCCCAGGCATGTGCCCTGACTGGGAACCAAACTGGCCACCTTTTGGTTTGCAGGACAGCATCCAAACCCCTCAGCCACACTAGACAAGGCTTTAAGATGATTTTTTAAAAATTGATTTGTGAGAGAGAGATATCAGTTTGTTGTTCTACTTATTTATATGTATTTACATGTTCATTGGAGACTTTTTGTATGTGCCCTGATGAACAATCAAACCCACAATCTTGGCATATTGGGATGACACTCTAACCAATTGAGCTACCTGACTAAGGCTAAGCTGATTTTTTTTTTAAGTATAATTATATGAGTTTCAAATGTACAACATAATGATTCAATATTTCTATATATTGGGAAGTGATCATCACAGTAAGTACAATTAATATCTGTCACCATACGTAGTAAAAAAATTCCTTTTTCTTATGAGAACTTTCATGATTTACTCTCAGCAGCTTTCAAATATACAATACAGTATTATTAACTACAGTCACTATGCTGTACTTATTCATGACTTATTTTATAACCAGAAGTGTGCACCTTTTGACTCCCCTTTTACCCATTTCACCTATCTCCTCATCCTCTGCTTCTAGCGACCACTGATCTGTTGTCTGTATCTATGAGCTCATTTTTTTGTTTCTTTGTTTTTTGGTTTTGTTTATCTATTTTTATTTTTAATTGATTTTTAGAGAGGAAGGGAGACAGAGACATCGATTTGTTGTTCTACTTGTTTATGCATTCATTCCTTGATTCTTTTTTTTAATCCTCACCTGAGATTATATTTATTGATTTTAGAGAGAGAGGAAGAGAGAAACATTGATTGGTTGCCTCCCGTACACGCTCCAACTTGAACTCACAACCTAGGTATTTGCCCTGACCAGGGATCAAACCCAAACCTTTTTAGTGTACAGGACGGTGCTCTAACCAACTGAGCCACCTAGTCTGGGCCATTGGTTGATTCTTGTATGTACACTGACCGGGGATTGAACCTGCAAACTTGACATATCAGGACAACTCTAACCAAATGAGTTACCTGACCAGGGCTTGTTTTTGTTTTGTTTTAGATTCCACATATAAGTAGGATTTATGGTATTGTGTTTTTCTGACTTATTTCACTTAGCATAATGCCTCCAAATTTTATCATGTTGCTGTTGGCCAGATTTCATTGTATCTTTATGTCTGAATAATATTTCACTATTTATACATACATCATGGTTTTTTTTCCCTTTTTTTTTTTTAAAGATTTTATTTATTTTTGGAGAGAGGGGAATGGGGGAGGGAGAGAAACACTGATGTGCAAGAGAAAAAAATGATCAGCTGCCTCTGGCACACCCCAACCTGTGACCTAGCCTGCAACCCACATAAGTTCCCCCACCGAGAATTGAACTGGAGACCCTTCACTTTGCAGGGCAGTGCCCAACCCATTGAGTTATACCAGTAAGGGCCACACCACATATTCTTTTTTTTTTTTTTTTTTTTAAAGATTTTATTTTTTATTTATTTATTTTTAGAGAGAGGGGAGGGAGACCGAGAGGGAGAGAAACAGCAATGTACGGTTGCCTCTCACATGGCCCTCACGGGGACCTGGCCCGCAACCCAGGCATGTGCCCTGACTGGGAATCGAACCGGGACCCTCTGGTTCCCAGCCCACGCTCAATCCACTGAGCTACACCAGCCAGGGCACACCACATATTCTTTATCCATTAATCTACTGATGGACAATCTGGTGGTTTCTTTATCTTGGCTATTAGTAGATAATGAGAATGGGGGCGAATATATTTTTTTGAGGGTTTTTTTAGTGCTTTTTTAAAAAAATAAATAAAAGTGCAATTGCTGGGGTGTATGGCTGTTCTATTTTTAATGTTTTGAGGAACTTTGATACTGATTTCCATAGTGATTGCACTATACATTTTTACCAACAGTACACAGGGTTCCCTTTCTTGCATATCCTTGCCAACACTTGTTTGTTGTCTTTTTTTTTTTTTAAAGATTTTATTTATTTATTTGTAGAGAGGGGAAAGCAAGGGAGAAAAACACTGATGTGAAAAAGAAACATTTATTGGTTGCCTCTCATATGTGCCCCACCTGGGGACCAAACCTGCATCCCAGGCATGTTCTCTGACACGGCATCTAACTGGCAACTTTTTGCTTTGCGGGACAGTGCCCAACCAACTGAACTACACCTGTCAGGGCTGTTTGGTTTGTTTTTGATGATGGCCATTCTAACAGGTGTGAGATGATAATTCATGTGGCTTTGATTCACATTTCCCTGATGAGTAGTAATGATGAGCACTTTTTTGAGTACCTGTTGGCCGTCTGTATGTCTTTGGAGTCACATCTTTTCAGGTCTGCCCTTTTTTTCTTTTTTTCAAAGGTTTTACCTATTTATTTTTCGAGAAAGGGGAAGGAAGGGAGAAAGAAACATTGATCAGTTGTCCCCTCATTTGTCCCTAAGGGACCTGACCTGAAACCCAGGAATGTACACCAGTGGGAAATTGAACCAGTGACTTTTCGCTTTGCAGGACATTGCCCAGCCCACTGAGTGACACTGGACAGGGCCGTGCCCATTTATTTTTTTAAAGATTTTATTTATTTATTTTTTAGAGAGAGGAGAAGGGAGGGAGAAAGAGAGGGAGGAACAGCAATGTATGGTTGCCTCTCACATGGCCCTCACTGGGGACCTGGCCTGCAACCCAGGCATGTGCCCTGACCAGGAATCGAACCGGGATCATCTGGTTCCCAGCCCGTGCTCAATCCACTGAGCTACACCAGCCAGGACATGGCTGTGCCCATTTTTAATCAGATTGATTTTTTGGCGTTGAGTCGAATGTGTTGTTTATATGTATAGGAACATTCTTTTTTCAGATGTATGATTTTTAAATATTTTTTTCCTTTCTGTAGGTTGCCTTTTTGTTTACTGATGGTTTCCTTTGCTGTAAAGGAGCTTTTTAGTTTGGTGTAGTCCCACTTGATTATTTTTGCTTTTGTTGCCTTTGCTTTTGGTTTCAGGTCCAAAAAATCATCAACAAGGCAGGTGTCGGGGAGATTACTACTTATGTGTTCTTACAGCAATTAGCTGGTTTCAAACCTTACATATGAGTCTTTAATCCATTTTGTGTCTGATATAAGATAGTGGTCCAGTTTGATTCTTTTATATGTGGCTGTCCAGTTTTCCCAGTACCATTCTTTATAGAGACTATCCTTTCCCCATTCTATATTTTTTATTCCTTTATCATAAATTGACTATTAATTCATTGTTCTTAGTTTTAATTTTAAAAATTGTTTTGAAATAACAGAGTTGATAAACACTTGTCAGTAAGAATGTGAGGAAATGTGTGGTATAAGCAGTGTAAGTTGGGACTTACTTCCCTCTTCTTGGTTTGAGGTAGTTCACAAATATTTTGTTTTCTGCTGTTTATGGGGATAGAGGTCCTTTCTGGTTAAATTTTAACTCAAAAAGAAAAACAATATCCCCAAGTATTTTTTTAAAAGAATCGGTTGTGCTTGAGTAGCCATACTTTGTTTTTGTGGCACAGCTATTAGCACAATTGAAAAGATTTAATGTATGAATTAAATGCAATGAGACTAAGTCAGATTACCTGCTTGGATTTTTAAATGACATTAGAAGTATGTTTTCAGACTGTTTAAATTCTTCGACTTTTTTCCTTCATCTTTTTCATTGAAGTAATAACCCAAGTATTGACCTAACAAAGTATAATCTTAGTAGGTGATACTGTTATACATTCCAAGATACTCTCTTTATTCTATAAATCTTTTGTATTTGTACCTCTCCATGATGTCTTTTAAAAAGACTTTCAAGTATTTTACAAACAGGGTTTGCTTGCCAGTGATTAATTTTTTTCCTATTATCAAAAGAGATTAATGATATATGCAAAAACATTGTGGACATATCTGAACAAAAGAGAAATAATAGCAGTAATGCATTGTAGCATTTCTTTGTTCAGAGATCTGTGGACTTTGGAGGTGCACCCTGATTTTTCTAAATGATGGGTCATAGTGAAGGATAATGGTTCATTTAACTCTCCATCATCTCTGAAACAATTCAATTCAAGAAAAGTTTATGAATGATTATTTTCTTTTTAATATTGGCTAACTGAGTCATTGAGTGCTTCTATGAGCTGATTGAGTATGATGCCATTAAAACTTCTCATATGTGATCAACCACATGTTATTATCTATATAAGGTCCATTTTTTCTAAACAAAAGCTACTTTAGTATTATAAGTAATTTTCTCTTAGGAGGAACCTTTAGGTTCAGTAAAGTATATTTGTTGACTGTCTTATTTTTTAGTGAAAGTTAGAGGGAATGAGGTTTTTTTTTTTTTAATTAAATATTTTATTTATTTATTTTTTAGAGAGGGGAAGGGAAGGAGAAAGTGAGGGAGATAAACATTATGTGTAGTTGCCTCTCACATGCCCCCTACTGGGGACCTGGCCCACAACCCAGGCATGTGTCCTGACTGGGAATCGAACCAGCGACCCTTTGGTTCACAGGCCAGTGCTCAATCCACTGAGCCACACCAACCAGGATGGAATGAGTTTTTCTTCTAATAATTAAACATGAAATGTAGGTTGAAGGCTTTAAGTCTTAAAAAGGGAATGTTTTCCAAGCTCAAGCACAATTGCTTTGCTTTTTTAATATTGGATATTATCATACACTGAATTAGTATTTCAAGTCTGAAATGTAATTAATAGGGTAACTTGTAGGGCTTGTTCACAGGCATCAGATTTAAACTTAAAAATTAAATTAGGAAACCATTTAGGATATATAACTGAAAGAATCTAAAACTTAGGGTCAGACTGCTTTGTTTTAAATTCCCTTGTACAGAAAAGTGAGAGTTATGTTTAAAGTACAGACCACTCATTCTTTTGTCTTTCTAGGTTTTGGCACAAATACCAGTGGGAATAGTATTTTTGGAAGTAAACCAGGACCTGGGACGCTGGGAACTGGGCTTGGTGCAGGATTTGGAACAGGTAAGGAACTGTACCTTGAGATTTAGGAAGTGATAATCTCGGCTTTCTAATTGCTGGAACTTAAGACTTGTGTTTAATCATATGCCTGGAAATAAAAGTCTAGATTTTCATTTTCACAAATGGATTTCTAAAACATTTTCAGCAATTATGATTTACCAGGTTTTAAAACATTGGCACATTTCTTTCAGAGGCTATGTGCTCCCATTCTACAAATGTTTGTCCTTTGATAGTCCTGGTCTAGCTGGGATTTTCAGTATTTAATGTGAGACTTGTTATATGGTGACATTTTTAACTTTAAGTTCCCTGTGTTACCTTTGTGACCGGGATTTGAGACATTAAACTGTTTATTGGGTAAGCTTTATTACCCTAATAGTGAGAGCACATGCTGAAGTAATTAACAAGTAAATACTCTGAGTTTTTGCAAGGTCTATGCATACTTTTCAGTTCTTTTCACCTTCGTATAGAGCTAAAGTGCCACGCCTTTGTGTCTACTTCTGCTATTGATGACTATTTTTTCAGTGTCTTTGAAGGAAGGCATTGACCCTGCTAACTTACCCAGCTGTTTTAAACAATTGGAAGGTGGTGATGGTCATAAAATGAATGAGTTCTCCAGTATGCCCAGTTCAATAAGGTTGCTTAAGCATATAGTTATGCGTACTTTCCCAATTCATCTGACCATTGGTTTGGACATTTACTTGCAGACTGTTTACTTCTAGGGTTTCTGTTTCCACTTACAGTTATCTGCTGTCTTTGCTTCTATTTTCTGTTTATCTCTCATCTTTCTTTTAATGGAACACCATTTTGTCCTCTATGAATGGTTTCTTTTTTTCTTTTTTAAATAAGTGATGTGCTTGTTAAAAAATTCAGCAGTACAGAAGTATCATGAAAACTTCATGGCTTTTAGCTGTGAAGTAATAGCTGTTGAAAGTTTGGTTTTGTCAGACCCTTTTATATACATTTTCCAAACATGTACTTAAATATACACATACACGTTTAAACATATATGTGTTTTCTATGTAGGCTTTTTTGGTTATATTCTTATATAGAAGCCATATTCAACATGAGTGTTTTTTAAGCCAAACAATGAAATACGTTAATTAGTTGGATGTAATATTAATGTAGAGGGCTACAACTAGCATTTTTAAAAATGAACTGGAATTTTTTAAAAAACTATTGTACAAAACAAAGTTAAGTATTGTTTTATTTAAGTTTGTTTCAGTTATATACAAAGGGTGGGGTAAAAGTAGGTTTACAATTTTGAGTATGCAAAACAGTTTATTCTTATTATGATTTATTAATGTAATACAAACAACTATAAACCTACTTTTGCCTATCTCTGGATAAGAGTTATGGGTCTCAGTATATTTCATGTTGCAATGTATAGTCAAAATATTTCAGACTGCAAGCAACTGCCATATATGGTACTCTGTGTTTCTCTTTTTTCTATTTTTCATGACATTTTGGGGATGTAGTTTTTCTGTTGGTCAGTATGTGTAGATCTAACCCAATCTTTAAATATAACTTGTTTAGTATTTCATTGCATGTGCATACATACATGTAACATAAATACATACACACCATGATTTATTTAATGTTTCCCCTTTTGTTGTGGGACACTTGAGTTACTTTATACTATTAGCAATGCAATAATGAAGATATATGCGACATAATTTTGTGTGTGTTAGTATTATGTAGGATTTACTCTTAGAATTCTTTCAGAAGATAAACAGATACTGAATTTTGGTCAATCTTGCTAACAGTTTGCCTTCTAAAAAGAATGCCAGTTTGCATTTTTGCTTATATTTATATAAAAATACTCATTTTCCATAACTTTTCAATGTTGTTGGATTTTTTCATCTTTACATGCATGATAGTGATAATTATTATATTCTGATTTGCACTTTACTCATTAGTGGTGAAGGATATCCTTATGTTTACTGGCCATATGAATCCTTGAATTCCATATTCTATAATAGTTGATTATTGTTTTTTAATTTATTTCTGAGAGTGCTTTACGTATTGTGGCTGTTAACTCTTTTTGGTTTCATTAGAGCCTTTTAACTTACCCATGTAGAAGTAAAAAGTTCTAGTTTTTTATACAGTGCGATTCCTAAACTTAAGCAGAATGTATCATCTGACATCAGTGATCTCTTCTAATCCCAGAGGAAAAGCTTTGGTGTGGGCAAATTAAGGGTTTTTCCCCAAGGGTAGATTAAAGACTTTATTTATTTATTTATTTTTGGAGATGGGGGAGGTGGAGAGAGAGAGAGAGAGACATCAATCTGTTACCTCTTGCACACCCCCAACTGGGGACCTGGTCTTCAATCCAGGCATGTGCCCTAACCAGGAATTGAACTGATGACCTTTCCTTTTGCAGGCCAGCACTCAGTCCACTGAGCCACACCAGCAAGGGGCCAAGGGTAGTCTTGATTCTAGACACTATAGTAGCCATAAGTCTAAGGCCTGGGTTAGATGCTGCTTTCATGTCTGTTACAGGGGTTTCCACCAAGTATTTATTTCATTTTGTTTATGTTATTGTCTTCTACAAGTTTTATTTTTACCTGGTCAGAATTGTCATTTTCTCCTCTTTGTCTTTTTGATCTTGTAGGTTATGATTAGCAATGCCTTCTCTTGTAATCCAAGATTATAAAATGTTCTATCACATTTTTGTGATGCTGTTGTCTTCTATTCCATAGTAACATATACTCAGCCTTTTTATTAGTTTGAATATATATTGTTTTTCTTAAACAGACAACGAATTACATTTTTATTATTGTTACATATTCCTCATTCATGCCTTGTTCTCATAAACTAAAAGCCAAATAGAATTAATAAAGAATTTTAAACCCCAACCTTAGCAGCAGATCATGTAGGGAAACGAGAATTGTGAGAATCACCAAGCACACTCTTTTGCAATTCTTTGATGAGTGCATCTGCTAAAGCAGATTTTTAGCTTTAAGAGGAATGTGTCTAGAGACTGCTATATATAAACACCCACATTCATAAACTCTGCATTTCATGGTATCATAAGTAGAATAGCACTGTAGCATTGGGCTGTGTGTTGGGGGGACATAAGCTGAATAAGTATTCCTGTGCAGCCTCTTGTTTTGAGTGATATTTAAACTCATACCTCAACAGAAGTAAATTTCCCTGTAACGTAGGCCTTTGCCTACTTTATGAATAGTTGACTATAGAAATATAAAATGTACAAATAAATAAGTTTCTTGTATATTTAGATTTAAGTGATCAATCTATAAATTTTTTTTTAAGTAAGGGGAAGGGAACAAGAAAGAAAGGGAACAGAACATCAGTATATGGTTGCCTCTCATGCATCCCCCACTGGGGACCTGGCCTGCAACCCAGGCATGTGCCCTGACTGGGAATTGAGCCAGTGACCCTTTGGTTCACAGGCTGACACTCACTCAATCCATTGAGCCACACCAGCCAGGGCTATAAAATATTTTATATTGTCTTTTGGCATGTGATTTTTTCCACCTGATGTGCTTAGACAAAGGAATGCTCCTTAAATCATGGGTGTATCAGTTTCTTCTTCATAGTGATATTAACTACCAGCATCATCAGTGGTATGCCATTTTCTTGGTAGTTATTTAGTAATAATATTAAGAAGTTTTAGTTCTTAAAATTTTTTATGAAATAATAAGTTTAAGGGTACAGGTAATAAAGTTGATTATTACACTAAGACATACACAGAAAAATCTGCTGCATGGTAATAGATACCATAGATCAAATAAAATTCTAAAATGTATTAGATGATCTCAAAAGGAATGTAATCATTTTCATTTTTTCGTAGAGTTTCTAGCGTCACTATTACCATGGGGTCCCCCATATATCTTCCTCAAACTCATACACCTAATCATAAATACAGCACATTTCTTAAATTGACATTATCATACATCAGAATGTTTCTAGTCCTTTTATTAAGCATAAAAAGCTATTTGTGCATAATATAAGACAGATCTGGATAAAATACATACATTTCCCTTCATAAATTATAACAGTATGCAGATCCTTTTATGACAGTCCCTTTGCAGGTCGCTGGAACCTCCCAGTGTCTTTATTCTTTTGTTGGTTATTGAAATTAAGTGGTTTTTAGATTGTTTCACTGTTCTTTATCCAAGGCTGCTGCAAAGGTGAGGGAAATACTTATTCAGAAAAGAAATTTTATATATTTGGGTTTCATTTAAGTTTTTGTCTGGGGGTAAGGATTTGTTTGCCACCTGGAAAAAAAAGAATCCTGAAATTTGGCTATTAACTCTGTCCTTTGGGGGAGTAATATAATTTTAGTTTTTCTTGAAATTTTCACCAAATTTTAATGGTTAAGGACTTAGTTCCTGTTCCAGAGTGAAGCTTTTTAAGGTGAAATAATCCCATTGCTACATTGTTGTCTTCTTGTTATTAATGAGATTGGACAGTTAGGGAATGCTTTCTCCATCCACTAGTCACCATCTCTATTTTACATTGTTTTAATTTTCTAAGTATCAACTTTTTATTCTTTTTTTTATTACGATTTCAAAGCAGTTCCCATTTCATAGTTTTAACCTCCAAGTGTTATGTCTTTGAAATGATTGTAATGATTTTCCTGGTAACCCATATTTCTGTCAAGATATATTGATACATTAGAAGGAATTTTAGATCTTCCAAATTACCATTAACTTTGTGAGGAAGGAAGGATGGAAATTTTTTTAAATTTTATTTATTTTTAGAAAGGGGAGGGAGAAAGAGAGAGGGAGAAACATCCAACTGGTTGCCTCTTGCATGCAACCCCAGGCACGTGCTCTGACTGGGAATCAAACCAGCAGCCTTTCAGTTTGTAGGGCAATGCTCAATCTACTGAGCCATACCAGCCAAGGCTGGAAATCTTTTAAATAATTTATGCCAGTAACATATTCTAAATAAATGGATTCTCCTTGCTTTATACTTTAAAAATCATTGCTGACAAGATCCATAAGTAAAAATCATTTGGCATTAAAATATTACAAGTGTTGCCCTGACTGGTGTGGCTCAGTGGGTCCCCCTGACTGGTATGGCTCAGTGAATGCTGGCCTGCAGTCAGAGGATCATCGGTTCAGTTTTCAGTCAGGGCACATGCCTGGGTTGCTGGGTTGCGGGCTGGATCCCCAGGTGGAGGCATGCGAGAGACATCCAATAGAAAAAATAAATAAAATCTTAAAAGAAAATTACAAGTTTCTGCAGTGGGCTTCCCTCTGGTAAAATAAGTTCTTATTCTAGCCGGTCTGATTCGTGCTGAAACTTGATCCTCTTTGGTAACCATGTCACAAGTCATTTAGCTTGCTTGCTTTTTTTTTTTTAAGATTTTTAATTTATTTTTAGAGAGAGGGGAAGGGAGGGAGACAGAGAGGGAGAGAAACAGCAATGTATGGTTGCCTCTCACATGGCCCTCACTGGGGAACTGGCCTGCAACCCAGGCATGTGCCCTGACTGGGAATCGAACCGGTGACCCTTTGGTTCCCAGCCCACACTCAATCCACTGAGCTACACCAGCCAGGGCATTTAGCTTTCTATAAAACAAAAAGTTTAAAGTAGTTTTCATGAGACGGAATACTTGAAAGTGTTACTATTTTTATACAAAGAAAGTATATTGGATTTGGTTTTCTATAGTTTAGCTTTTGTTAGTCAAAAAGATGACATTGAGTATTTTGATTTGCAAGTATTTTTTAAATTGATTTTAAAGAGAGAGAGGAAGGAGAGGAAGAGAAAAATACCAGTTTGTTCCACTTATTTATGCATTCATTGGTTGTTTCTTATATGTGCCCTGGTTGTGGGTTGAACCCACAACCTTGGCATATCAGGACTATACTCTCATCAACTGAGCTACACCACCAGGGCCTGATTTTAAGATTTAAGGAGAATTAACTATTTTTAATTCTTTCAAAAATCTGTTTTACTGTGGAGTTGCAGTTAAGAGTCCAGGTTGTGTTGTTAGATGCACTAAGGTTTGAACCCCACTTTTACTATTTACTACATATATGACATTGAGCTAATTATTAAACCTTTATTTTTCTCATCTGTAAAATGGGGATAATAGTTTTTACTTCCAGGCTTATGAAGATTAAATGAGATGATACTAGTTAATAGTTAGAGTGTTACTATCTATCAGACATCTACTTGCTTAGTATGTGTTTATTTATCTTAGGATAAATATCTAAGCCATGTGTTATTATCTCATAGTTGAGGAAACAACACAGAGAGCTTAAATATTTTGCCTACCTATATGTAATGTACTCAGCACAGTGCCTGGCATATAGTAAGTGTTTACTGTGTTAGCTGTTGTTGAAATGAATGGTCGTTATGAAGTTTCCAAATGTATTATGTTGTTAAGTAACTGACCTCTGGTACAACATTCAAAGGATCTTCTGTGGCGCATTTTTCTTTCCTCTTGTCTCCATAGCTCTTGGTGCTGGACAGGCATCTTTGTTTGGGAACAACCAACCTAAGATCGGAGGGCCTCTTGGTACAGGAGCCTTTGGGGCCCCTGGATTTAATACCACGACAGCCACTTTGGGCTTTGGAGCCCCCCAGGCTCCAGTAGGTAAGTGTCAGTCACTTTAGAAGGCTTTTCTCAGTTTATTTCTTGCTAATACTTAACTTGCTGACCTGATTTCCCACTTCACCTCTGTTCCACTCCTACCGAAGCAGTACATGCATACTTATGGATAATTATGTAGTGCAGATGGACTTGGAATAGATCCTGACTTTCCCTGCTTCCCATTCTCAGACCTACTCACCCAAAGAAACCACTTTTGTTACAGCTTTTAATTCATCTGGTATATAATTAAGTTCATGTCTCTGAATGATGTGCTTATATTTCTGTGTTTTGTTTTATTAAAGTAAATTTAAATTGCTAATGATAGATTAAAATTTAGCTCATTTATCACTTCTATGTTCTTTATTCACTTCTCCCAATATATGTTTACTGAGTTTCCTGTTTAGTTTCATCTGTTGAAGTGTTTTTCATACTTCATTTATTTGAATACCTCTTCTCAGTTTTTGCAGTACCTGCTGCCACTTTTATTATTTCTAACTCAAAATTAATTTATATTTTAACTTAAATATCTTTTTAAAGAAAATTATGTCCTACCAGAAAGGAAAAATTAATATCACCTGACATGAATAGAGCAACATAGATAGATAAATAGGAATTTAAATTCATTTCCAGTACTATCGTACCCCATATACCACATTTTGAGAAGCCTTTGCAGATTTAAGTTGTGTCGTTATATACATTTTTTATACTGTCAAATAGGGGATAGTATTTCTTGATTCTCCTTGGTCAAATAAGAATATTAGTGTATGGGTGCCCTTCCTTCCTTACCCTTCTTTTTCTTTCATTTTTTTAGCATCTTTATATTATTATATTAATGAAGTTGATAACATGATCTGTCTTAAATTATTACTGTCCTCTTTTCTTTGGTTAAAGCATAAAAATTGCAAATGAACACATTTATTATAAGGAGGAAAACCATGCTGCCCTGCCAAGTACACCTTTACCATATAGCTTTTCCTGGGATTTCTGATTCTTGTTTTCTCTTTCACTGCCAGCCCCTCACTGCCTTCCCAAAGTAGTCTAAATTCTTAAGGATGTTATCAGAATTCTTTTACCCTAGAATGCTTCATTCTTTGATCTCTATGTCCATTGCAGCAGTGTGAACTCTGATTATTCCCTGAGCAATTATTCCCTTTGCTCCAGGATATTTCTTTCAAGTCTCCCAGTAGGAGCTGCTGTGTGCTGGACATAGGGTTTTCCTCTTTTTTACCCAAGTTTTCTGGAATGTATTTTCAAGTATATGTGAAAGGTAAACTTTCACACTTTAATGTTACGGAGTTCTGGTGTGAAAATAATTTGCTCTCACAACTTTTATTGTATTCCTTCTTGCTTAACCATTACTGATGAGAAGTCTAATGCCTTTCCAATTCTTGAATCTTGTTCCACCATTCCCATAAGCATTTAGGATTGTCCCTTTGTCCTGAAATTTCAAGATCTGCTTAGGCCTTTTCTATCATAATTCTTGGGGTAGTTTTGTTTTTGGGGTTTTTTTTGCTGTGTTTCTACCTTTTAGGAGATACTTGGTTGCCTTCTAAATCATCACCTTTTTGTATTTTTATTTTTAATGTATAAGAATTCTTTCTTGTTCTTTGCAGGTTTATTCAAACATCTGGTTCTTAGATGCAATTTTTAGACAGAGGGGAAGGGAGGGAGAAAGAGAGGGAGAGAAATATCAATGTGTGGTTGCTTCCACGTGCTCCCTACTGGGAACCTGGCCTGCAACCCAGGCATGTGCCCTGACTGGGAATCAAACCGGCGACCCTTTTGTTCACAGGCCGACATTCAATTCACTGAGCCACACCAGCCAAGGCTGAATTTGTTCATTGGCATTAAATTTTTTTTTTTAAGGTTTTATTTATTTATTTTTAGAGAGAGGAGAAGGGAGGGAGAGAGAGGGAGAAAGAGCAATGTATGGTTGCCTCTCACATGGCCCCCACTGGAGACCTGGCCTGCAACCCAGGCATGTGCCCTGACTGGGAATCGAACCGGGACCCCTCAGTTCCCAGCCCGCGCTCAATCCACTGAGCTACACCAGCCAGGGCTAAATGTTTTTTTTAATGCTAAGGCTGATTCTGATGTTTGCACAGGTTCCTTAAATCTTCAGGATTATTTTCGTTTTGATCTTACCCTTTAATGCATAGTGACTTTGTCCATTTATGTTTAAGAATAAAATAATGAAAGGCTCACTGGCTATTTGTGTGTATGGGTAGAGCTTGTGTACCAGTTGGTTCCACTTTAAGGTAACTAACTAATCCAGGCAGGAACCAGTTATTATCCAAGGGTCCGCTAAATGTCGGCTCTGGGATGATGCAAGCACCCAAACTAGTTGCCCTTGTTCTTTCCATTGTTAACTTGGTTTCATCAGAGGCAGACACACTGATATTTTTGGCCTGTCTGTTGAATATCAGGGATTAAGAGGATGGTGATGTCATTGTTTTGCATGTACACTTTGCATTGATTCTTCTCTCCTATTTTCAGTCTCACTTCATCAAAGTTGATATTCTTGGATCCCTAAACATTCTGAGATTCTCTAGGGCAGATACTGCTCTGTTTTTTATTGTAATCATCTGTTCATTTGCTACTTTCCCATTCTTTGTAATTACGGGTTATATCGATATATTTTAATTTCTTTTAACCATAGATTTTATTTAGATCTTTGGAGGGAGCAGAGATGAATTAGAATTCTTTTTTTTTTTTTATATTGTTGTTCAAGTACAGTTGTCTGCATTTACCCCCCTTCACTTGCCCTCCCCCAGCCATCCCCACCTCCCTCCTCTGCTTCCACCCCCACCTTGGTTTTGTCCATGTGTCCTTTATAATTGTTCCTGAAACCCCCCCCCCATTATCCCCTCCCACTTCCTCTGGTTACTGTCAGATTGTTCTTAATTTGAATTAGAATTCTAATTGATCTCTTTTGATTATTAGAATCAGCTATATCATTAAAAATGATATTTTCATTTTATTTTCCTTATTTTTGTTGGTTTTCAATAGAAGGTAGTAACATAAATATTGTAACCTGCCATTTTTACTTGGATAGTTTTATGAATGGTTTTTAATGATCTCATCTTTTTTCTTTTAATTTTTTTATTTTCAGTTACAGTTTATTTTCAGTATTTTGGATTAGTTTCAGGTGTACAGCATGGTGGTTAGACAATCGTATACTTTACAAAGTGTTTCCCCTGATAGTCCCAGTACCCACCTGGCACCATACATAGTTATTACAGTATTATTGACTATATTCCCTATGCTGTACTTTACATTCCCATGACTATTTTGTAACTACCATTATGTATTTCTAAATCCTTTTACCTTCCTCATTCAGGCCCCGAAACTCCCTCTGCTCTGGCAACCATCAGCTTGTTCTCTGTATCCCATCTTTTTTCAAAGCCTATTAAAAAGTCTCTGACCAAAACATTTAATATTACGGTTGCATAATTAGTGTTACTGCCCATTTAAAAGTAATCGTATTAACCTTTTTTACTTTTATTTTTTATATTTTATTTATTTTCAGAGAGAGGAGAAGGGAGGGGAGAAAGAGGGAGAGAAACATCGATGTTAGAAACATTGATCGATTGCCTCTTCACATGCCCCCATCCAGGGACTTGACTCGCAACCCAGGCAGGCGTGTGCCCTGGCTGGGAATTGAACCTATGATTTTTCACTTTTAGGGACAATGCCCAATCCACCAAACCATGCTGGTCAGGCCTGTACTGACTTTTAGAATGTACAGTTTTGCATCACAGAAATCTTAGAAGGTGCTTTAGAGTCTATTTGAGTTCATCCCTATTGCGGGAGTCCTTTACCTATCTTAAAAACCTCAGTTAAGGTGCCTTTCTTATAAATCAGTCTAGTCCACTGTTTTGTTCAGGTTGTTTAAAAACCAAAACCTGCCTTCATAGTATTTCTACCCAGTGGTTCTACTTTTACCCCCTAAAACTAAGGAAAACAGTCTGCTACAGTTTCTTTGCAGAACCTTATTGTCTGTGTCTTTATTCTAGATAAAGTGTCATCAGTTGCTTCTGTTCTCAGAAAACTTAATTTTTAAACATTTTCCTATTGCTTTTCTTTTTTTTTTTTTAAGATTTTATTTTTAGTTTAGAGAGAAGGGAAGGGAGGGAGAAAGAGAGGGAGACATCAATGTGTGGTTGCATCTCATGTGCCCCCACTGGGGACCCGGCCCATAGCCCAGGTATATGCCCTAGACTGGGAATCGAACTGGCAACCCTCGGTTCGCAGGCCAGCACTCATTTCACTGAGGTACAGCAGCCAGTGTCCTAGTGCTTTAATCGTTTGATCACAGTGCAGTTTTTTGATGTGTTTTCCAGTTACTGTGATCAGAATTGGATATAACACCAGTGCTAGCTTAACTAGTGTTTATGCTTCCTTATTTATCCTCTTACCTTATTTTTGCTAATGTGTTGGATTTTTTTTCCCTGTATTTTTAAATAACACAGTTAACATAGAGAAGGTTTTATACTTAAACATGAAAATAAAAACATCCTCACACATTTTTCCACTTGTGTTTGGATTTCTAATGGGAGTTGTTATTCTTTTGTTCAAATTCAGGTGGGATTACTTATACTCATTAAATGATGGGGTCAGCTGGTGCGAGTCAGCTTTTTAATGGGTAACTGACTGTGAAGTGGCAAAGTGACCAGTGAATGTTATTATTTAAAAATATTCAGGTTTTCTTGACTCATCTTGAAAGTCCACAGAATAGCACTACTGATACTTTGTTCTACCGTGTACCAAAAGATAACTTTTCTACATTATTTTTCTCACCTGTACTCTTAAAGTGGGTTTCAGAACTTTCTGAATACAGATAATGTACTATATGCTTTAAATTTTTTTTTTTTTTTTTTTTTTTTTTTTAGAGAGAGGGGATGGGAGGGAGGGAAATGTCAATATGAGAGGTAAACATCCCCGGGTTGCCTCTGATATGTGCTCCAACTGGGGACTGAATCTGCAACCCAGGTATGTGCCCTGACCAAGAATCAAACTGGCGACCTTTTGCTTTGTGGTACGACTGAGCCACACTGGTCAGGGTACTGCGTGCTCTTTAAATTGAAATCTCCTTTGGGTTTCAAAATCCTGAGCAAATTTGCACTCCCTAGATTTCAGCCTACAGTGTTTTAGCATTTAATTAATACATTCGATTTTAAGAAAGCTTAATTTGACTCAAATGGAACTACCCCTTTGTCACAAATTTAGTTTTAGCTGTGTATTTTGGGTTTCTTGCTGCTGCTGCTATGTTTTTTCTCCCTATTGTGAGTATTCAAAATTTCAAAATGTTTTGTTTATGGCACTCCTCTAGTGTGTATTGTCTTATATATTAGCTTTAGCCTTAGTTTATAAAGGAATAAAAGTATATCTCTAAAATGACTTAAGTGTGATTTGATTGTTTTTATCAGCCTTTTTGGAAATACTTAATCTTGTAAAGAGGTTTCTTCATCAGTCAGGATACAATGCAGATAATGTGGGGTTCTTCGTTCTTTTCACTGTGTACAGTCCTAGGTCTTTGTTACTTGTCTGTTTCTTAAATTCTCTGTGACGGATGACACATTTGTTCTTATACTTTGAAAGAAAATTAGACTAATTAGTGACCTCTCTTCCTTTCCATTTTTACTTCAATGTAATATGAATATTAAGTATAAATACTAAACTCGTAAGGAATAAAGGAACAGCCTGTAAAGACGACTTAACAGCTGTTTTCATTTTGTATCTGCTGCTGCCTCCTTCTGTATTCTCAGTATACATAATATTTTTAATTCTGGGATGTTTACTTATTAAATTAAATCAAAGAGACTTTTTTATTTCTACAATGAAACACGTAATTATTTTTAATAACTTCTTAACCCACCATGTTGATGTATCATGATTGTTACAGCTATTAATGTTGGACATGGATTGTTTCTAATTCTTGGCTTTTAGGTGTATGTTCAGTGAACACTTATATTTTTTCTATTCTGTTTTTAGTTTAATTAAATCCTTGGGTTAAATTTCCATGCTTGAAATTACTATGTTGAAAACTATAAAAGTAGTACCTGCTCTATATACTCTCATATTGTTTCTTTTAGACAGACTGAACCACTTGTAATGTTTTTAAAGTCAAAGACTAATATAACTGTGCCATTAACTGATAGATAATGAGGTAGGTATAAAAAATACTTCTTCAGGATTGTTTTAATTTACATATCATTGATTAATAATAACAATGAACAGCTAAGTAAAGTTTTATTTATGTTGTCTCTTATACAGCGCCTCTTCATCTTTTGACCCATTCCTTTATTTGATTGTTGATTTCTTCACAGTTGCTCCCCTGCTCCCCACCAGTAATACCATTGAGTGATTCTGAACATTTTGAAGACCACATCTTCAAAAAGAGTTTTGAGTTCTCTTGCTATAAATGTACTGGATCCTTGGACTAACATCTGCTTTTTCTTTTCATTTTGTAAAAAGCTTTGACAGATCCAAATGCCTCTGCTGCGCAGCAGGCTGTTCTCCAGCAGCATATCAACAGCCTAACATACTCACCTTTTGGAGACTCTCCTCTCTTCCGGAATCCCATGTCAGACCCTAAGAAGAAAGAAGAGGTAAAGTTAAGTAAACTAAATATGCAGATTGTAATCCCTTATGTACAAAGCCTAAGCGAATTTAGGTGTAATTAATTTTTTAAGACACATTTGTTTATGCTTTTCACTATGCCAGGGGATAAATTATTTTTGCTGTTGAAAGGTAGTATGACAGACAGTGAAATGAGCACTGATCTTGAGGGGAGGGCTATGCTTTTTTAAGGTTGTATTTATTTATAGAGAGATGGGAAGGGAGGGAGAAAGAAAGGGAGAGAAACATCAATGTGCTAGAGACCTATCAGTTGGTTGCCTCTTGCACGCCCCCAACTGGGGACCTGGCCTGCAACCAAGGCACATGCCCCGACTGGGAATCGAACCAGCAAACTTCGTTTGCGGGCTGGCACTCAATCTGCTGAGCCATACCAGCCAGGTCAAGGGCTGTGACTTTTTAACAACTGTGAAATAGGGCAGAGATTTTATAGTTGATCAAACTAAGGCTTAGCTCCAAGAGACTAATTTTCCTAAAATTACAATACTCTGAAGTGGCAAATCAAAATCTTTCATCCTGATTACCACATAGACTTGTTGTAGTCTTTTTCTGCTCTAGTGGCAAAGAAATGATCTTTTGCCCACTATGTCATTAAAAGCATAGTGTTTGGTCTATTTGTTGTTGTTTCTTATTTATTGAATTTATTGGGTGACATTGGCTAATATTATGTAGGTTTCAGGTATATAATTCTATATATAGAAACCATCTGTATATCGTATTGTGTGTTCACCACACAAAGTCTCATTCCATCACTGTTTGTCCCCGCTTTACTTTTCTACCCTCTCTCCTGACCCCACTCCCTTTTCTCTCTGGCAATCACCATGCCTATGTCTGTGAGTGTTTAGGGTTTTTTATGGGTTTGTGTTTGTGTGTGTGTGTGTGTGTGTTTGCCTAATCCTTTCACCTTTTTCACCCAGCTGCTCAACCCCTCTCCGCTCTCACAGCTATCAATCTGTTTTCTGTATCTATGAGTCTATTTCTATTTTGTTTATTTTTTTCATTAGATTCTACATGTAAGTGAAATCATATGGTATTTGTCCTTTTCCAACTGGCCTGTTTCACTTAGCATAATGTTCTGCAGGTCTTTCCATACTGTTGCTAAAGCTAAGATACCCTTGTTTTGGCTGAGTAGTATTCCGTTGTGTAAATGTACTACAGCACTTAACCACTCGTCTGTTGATGGGCACTTGGGCTGCTTCCAAATCTTAGCTATTGTAAATTGTGCTGCAGTGTACATAGGGGTTAAGAGTCTTTGGTCCATTTAATCCTTCTTTTACCACTTACAGTCTGTGAGACATTGGGCATGTGTTTTTACCTCCTGAATCTGTTTCCTCATCTATAAAATGGGAATAGTAATATTGTTCAGTGTTGAGAATTTAATGAGATAATACAAACCTGGCTTATAGTAAGTTGTTTAGTATACAGAAATTATTGTCATTTATCCCTCAGCTTGTTCTTAAATTAACTCTAACTAGATATAATGAGAAACAAAATATGAACTTAAAGTGGTTTTTAAGGTGCCATGTAAGTTGTGATTAGATGAAAATTGTTATTTATATAGCATAATTTTAGGTGCATATATATGTGTTCAGCACTGAGGATACAAAACGAAAGTGAACAAGAACTTACTATCTCACAACTTACTATCTAGTGAGGAAGATCAAACCTGTTAAGTGTTTAAATTTACCGTAGCTCAATATGGTATGTGTAATAATAGAAGAGCCCATCAGCTGATGAATGGATAAACAAAAGGTTGTATTTCTATACAGTGGAATATCATTCATCCATAAAAAGGTGAAGTACTGATATCTACAAGTAGATACTATGGATGAACTTTAAAAAACATTATGCTAGGTGAAATGCAATGCAACACAAAAGGCTTAATCATTCCACTTATATAAAATGTTTAGGCAAATCCATAGAGACAAAAATTCATGTTTGCTAAGGGATAATGATAAGAATTAGGAGGTTCTTTTTAAAAAGATTTTGTTTATTTATTTTTAGAGAGAAGGGAAAGGAGGGAGAGAAACATCAGTGTATATCCCCCAACTGGGGACCTGGCCTGCAACCCAGGCATGTGTCCTGACTGGGAAATCGAACCTGTGACCCTTTGGTTTGCAGATCTGGTGCTCAACCTACTGAACCACACCAGCCAGGGGCATTTCTTTTTGGAGTGAGGGAAGTGTTTTGGCATTAGGTAGCAGTAATGGTTGTACAACTTTGTAAATATAATAAAAAACACTGAATTTCATGTGTTAAAAATGGTGATTTTTATGTTATGTGACTCTTAATAAAAAATTAAATGTAATACAGGGAAGAGCATAGGTTCTCGAGTGAGTTTGGTAACATTTTTCAGAAGAGGTAGCATTTAACTTTTTGTGTATGTACGTAGAAATTGGTAGTCTAGGTTAAGACATTTCCAAGAAAAAGCACAGAATTGTAAAAGATCACAAAGAGACCTCAGAAAGTGCATTGTGTAAGTGCATTTTGAGAAGAATAAATTGACTTTTATATGTTAGACATTGTTGTTTTAAGTGGTATATACTATTAAAGAAAACAAAAGTCTAACGTCCTGGAGATGGTATAGAAACATACGGTAAAGGTGCCATCAAAATCAACCTGGAGTCTCAAGTTAGCTGTGTATTTCCTCCACTAGCTTGTAGTTTTCTCAAAAATCAGGGGAAGTAATTTTATTGTTTTTATTCCCAGTGTTTGATTCGTGGTAATTATCAGTGTTTGCTAAATGATGGATAAATGCAAGCTAGCATACATCCATCTGTTTTTTGAGAGTAATTTGGATTACATAGCAGTTGAACATTAATCATAGTTGTGTCTCAGTTTTTCTTGAAGCATAAGATTTTTTATTTAATTGAAAAATAATTTTCTTATATTTTTTGATACCTTCTTTTTCTTAAAATGACTATTGTTATTCTTGTTTTAGAAAAAGCTACTGTAGGCTATTCTCTTTTGTAAGATGAAGAGAAATGCACAAATTATATTAATAATACGTTAGTACATTTTGAGTTATGAAGCACTTCAAATGCAGTATGTCAATTACATTTTAAAACAAGTCAGACAAACAGTTGAAATGGAGGCTAGCAAGATGAGTAAAAGTCAGTGATAGAGGAATAAAGACAGTTCGATTAGCATTCACACATGCATACATTAGGTATTGATAATCTTTGTTTTCTGAAATCCAAGGCCTCAAGACGTATCTAGTGGGTGAATGGCAGAGCTGAGGTTTGCACTCTGATTTTTAAGGCCAAAATTATACATTTGTGTTAAACTAGAGCTTGCCTTGATACTTTTGTCTTTCAGAGATTGAAACCAACAAATCCAGCAGCCCAGAAGGCTCTCACTACACCCACTCATTATAAACTGACTCCCCGCCCTGCCACCAGAGTTCGACCAAAGGCTTTACAAACAACAGGCACAGCCAAGTCACATCTCTTTGATGGACTGGATGACGATGAACCATCCTTAGCCAATGGAGCATTCATGCCCAAGTGAGTTTATTTTTGTTAAAATAAATTAAGTGTAAAATACAGTGTGGGGCAAATGTAGGTTTATCGTTTTGAGAACACAAAACAGATTCCTGTATTGCTTATGAATTATTGTATTATTTTCCATACAAACAACTGTAAACCTACTTTTGTCCCACCCTGTATTAATATGGACTAAATATAAAATAATATATAATTATTTATTTAAATGTATTGCAATGTTAATACAGTTATTTTTTTATTTGAAAAATATAGAACACAGAATGAAAGTCCAGTTTATACATTTCTTAGAATAGCATTACATTATTTTGAAGGCAGAGACCTGACCAATTTTTAGGAGTAACAGTTAACATAATATTTTAATTAATAAGCTTTTAAGTTTTACATATACATTTTTTTGTCTTGTTTTTGAGGTTAGGGCCTACATAATTTTATTTTAAGCAGAAGACATTTTTTTCTTACAATGCAAATTGGCCAAACTGATTAAGACGAATCTATATAATCTTGGTTCCCATAAATATAGCTATTGACCCAATAATAAGATAATTACACAGAAAAACACAAAGTTTATAGAAGATTCTATTTGTTAGTAAACAGAAATTGCACTTAAATTATGTATTGGAGCAAATATGCCCTAGAGTGTTAATATATGCATAGGAAAAAACCTGAAGAAAAATACACATTAAACTCTTAACAATAGTTAACATCTGAAAATATAACTTCAGGACATTTTATTTCTGGATTGTTTATTTTCCTAGATACATAGTTAGACGCATGTGCCCACAGGCAGCAAGTACTTTTCTAATCAGAGAAAAGGTGTTGCTTTCTAGGGAGTGGGCTTTGGAGAAAAAGTGGGAAATCATCACTTACAGTTCTTTGTCTATGAATGATGTTAAAAAATTACTACTACTTTTTTTTCCTTAAAAATATGGTGGGATGCTCCTTCAGAAAAGATGGAAAGTCTGATTTTAATACATTTCTTAGGATAGCATTAGATTATTTTGAAGGCAGAGATTGTGTTATTCATGTTTATGTCCCCAGCATTTAGCAAATTGTTGGGGACACAGTTGTTGAAAGGGGCTTGGATTCATCAGTCCAACTGTCTCTCAGGGCAGTTTCAACAAATCTCCTTAGGGTTTGTAAGTATGATATACAAATAGAAAGGATTCGAGTGGGAAGGTATACATTTTGCTGTTAATACCATGTTTCCTTCTTGGCTTCTACTTCCTGTGGTGTTGCTCTCAACAGTCAACAGTCCTTTTTTTTTTTTTTTTTTAATTGACTGTATCCCCTGGACTATACTCTGCATCCTATAAATATTCTGTAACTACCAGAGGACCCTGGTAATATTTGATAACTTCCTTTTGGTAGGATTCACTGTGTAAAACTTTGTTGAGGATTTTTGCCTTCTGTATTCATGACTTAGATTGGTCTGAATGTTTCTTCTATGTAGTTTTGGTATAAAGGTTATGCTGATCAAATAAACAAATTGGGTGGTAGTTCCTCTTTCTGGAAGAGTTTGTGTAAGATAGGCTGTTTTGTTTTTTGTTCTGGTTTTTTGTTTGTTTTTCATTAAATGTTATGTACTGGTAAAGATACATGAGCCAAAAGTAGTATTTGTGGTGGTGGTGTTGTTAATTTACTGAAATGTTATAGGAGTATTTACATTTTTTTCATTTTCATAGAATCTGTAGGACTGTACCCATTTTCATTCCTGACGTGTGTGAGTGTGTGTATGCACCTGCCTACCTGTGACTTTTCTCTTTCTCAGTCAGTCTGGTCGGGGATCTACCTGTTTTATTGGTCATGTCAAAGAACTAACTTCTGGAATTATTGACGCTCTCTATTCTGTGATTGTTTCCTTTTTCATTAATGGTCCATCATATGGTTAGTTTCTATAAATGATCCGTGTGTTTTTTAAAAGAATGTGATTTTATAGTCGTTAGGTATGGTCTGGTAATCATTTAGGTCTTCTTTATCCACCTTTTGTTTGGGGGTGGGTTGGATTTTTTTTTTAAGATTTTATTTATTTATTTATTTTTAGAGGGGAAGGAAGGGAGAAGAGTGGGAGAGAAATATTGATGTGTGAGAGAGACATCGATCAGTTGTCTCTCGCAAGCCCTCTACTGGGGACCTGGCCCGCAACCCCCACTCCCGTGCCCTGACTGGGAATATAACTGGCAACCTTTTACTTCTCAGGCCAGCACTCAATCCACTGAGCCACACCAGCCAGGGCTGGATTTTATTTTTTAAGAATTTTATTTACTTATTTTTAGAGAGAGAGGAAGAGGAGAAAAAGGGAGAGAAACATCTGATAGGTTGCCTCTCACTTGGGCCCCAACTGGGACGGAATCCACAGTCTGGACATGTGCCCTGACCGGGAATTGAACTGGCAACCTCTTGCTTGTGGCATGACACCCAACCAACTGAGTCATACTGGTCAGGACTGGTTTGGATATTTTATATTCTTAACTTCCAGTATCACAAAATAATATAAACACATCTAAAGTTTTTCCTAAATGTATCCACTTTAATATTTAATATCCCTTACAATGTTGTGTAACAATTAGCACCACTATTTCCAGGACTTTCCCATCATTCCAAACAAACTCTGTACCTATTATGTAATAATTCCTTACTATTTCCTTTCCTCAGTCCCTGTTAAACCCCTATATTACTTTCTGTCTGTATGAATTTGCCCATTTTAGATAACTCATGTAAAGAGAATCATACAATATTCTTTCATGTCTGGATTGTTTTACTTGACATAATATTTTTGATGTTCATTATTTTGTAGTGGGTATCAGAACTTCATTCCTTTTCAAGGCTGAAAAATATTCCATTATATAGATATATCACTTGTTCTTTATCCATTCATCTGTCAATGGACATTTGGGTTTTCACATTTTAGCTATATGAATAGTGCTGCTATGAACATGATGTATAGTTATCTGTTTGAGTCCCTGTGTTGAAATCTTTAAGGTATATACTAGGACTTGAATTGTTCATGGCTGTATATTAATTCTATATTTAACCTTTGGAGGAACTTCCAAACTGTTTTCCACAGCAGGCGCACCATTTTACAGTCCCACCAGCAGTGTACACTGTTTCAGGTTTCCTCATGTCCTTGTCAGCACTTATTTTCTGTTTTGTTTGCTTTTTTGTAATAGCCATCCCAGTGGGTATGCAGTGGTAGCTCATGCTTTTTATTTGCATTTTCTTTATGACTAATGATGTCGAGCATCCTATCATATGCTATTGACCGACCGTTTGTCTTTGAAGAAGTAGCTCGTTTCCTTTGTGTCTTTTAAAAATTATTTTGTCATTTATTATATTTTCAAACTGGCAATAATTTGAGTTCAAGTATGATACTAACCTTCACAAAAGATTTTTTTTAATGAAATTTGTTTAGAGAAATGAGTCAAAGCTGAACTTATGACCATGAGCTTTTTACTTTTATTTTTCTCTTAAATTCAGGGGTAGAGACTTTCCAGATCTCAACTCAAAATAAGTGTCATTCACTGGTGTCCCCATACCCTTGGTGCCTCTGGACTCCAGTCTCTGTCTCCTTAATCCCACAAGACATCAAGTGTCCCATCAGCCTCTTAGCCCTCCCCTTGCAGTCAGAAAAATCCTTAGGAGAAAAACAACCCTAAGTTCCAGACACCTCCGGGTGCCACCGTTCCCCCACAGGTTGTTAGTTCAGTCTTTTTTTTTTTTTTTTACAACTTGCTGGCTCTCAATTCCTACACAGAGTTTCAACTTTTCTAGTTATCCTTCCTAAAAGGATTCGTCTGCATTATCTGGTCTGCCATTAATAGGAGGGCAAGTATCAGTTTAGTTTTCATGTAAGTAACAGTTCTTCATTTCAAGTGCCTATTTCATTGGCTTGTGTAATGGTATCATTACAGTAAGGAGTATAACTAGGGTACACAGGTTTGGAACAAGCACTACTGATATTTATTACCATGTAACTCATTTGAGTCTAGAATATGAGTCATCTGGTACTTAGACTTTTGTTTGGTCTTAAGAGGGAATGAATTGCATTAATTCCATGAGTTTCAGTGAAAGTTAATTAAGATCTCTTCTACTGATTCTTCTGTTTGAAGCTCGTATACTGTGGAGGTTCTTGCCTTCAGTAAATCTGCTATACACAAACCCGAACTTTTTAGGTATTTGTGATCATTTGCATCTTTGGATATCAAGGTTTTTTATTCCTACTGCTTTCTTGTCATCTTTTCTTAAAAATCTTTCTGTCATGCTGATGTGGCTCAGTTGGGGGGAGCATCATCCAGTAACAGAAAGGTAAAAAAGCCTTTCTCATTTAATCAAAAAAGTATTTACCTACTTTCTTCAGGACAGCATGCTGAGTTCTGTGGGAGGAGACAGTCATAAATCCTTAGTGCCAAAAGAAAAGAAGGAAACCCAGACTTGTGTGGCTTAGTGGGTTTGGTTGGGTGTCTCCCTGCAAAGTAAAAGGGCACAGGGTCGATTCCCAGTCAGGGCACTTTCCTGGGTTGCTGGCCAGGTCCCTGGTTGGGGTCTTCAGGAGGTGACTGATTGATGCTTATGTCCCTCTTTTTTTCCCCTCTTGCCCCCTCTCTATAAATAAATAAATATCTTTCTATTTTTAAAAAAAGATGGAAAATGTTTAGAGGGAAAGGATATGTAGAGAAATAATTGAAATATAAGACATAGTGTAATGAGTCAACTGCTTGGTAAAAGTTCTCAGTGGTTCAAAGTACAATGAATAATATTTTCCCACTTCATTTTGAATGTGATTAGGTTTATTCTTCCAAATACCAGAGTGCAGTATATTTGGTACTTTATGTTCTAGTCATTTATTTATAGGAATAGTTCGTGGGTTGAATTTGTTAGGTCATTTTTAGACAATATAAGAATTGAATGAGTCCCCTTTTTTGACTCCAGTTTTGCTTGTTTTTTTCAATAGATGAACAATAGATCCTCTTTTCTTTTTTTAAATTATATTTTATTGATTATGCTATTACAGTTTTCCCAATTTTCCCCCTTTATCCCACCTCCACCCTGCAGCCCCCAAACCTCTAGCATCTCCCCGCTTAGTTCATGTCCATGGGTTGTACATATAAGTTCTTTGAGTTCTCTGTTTCCTATACCATTTTTGACCTCTCCCCATCTATTTAATGCCTACCAATTATGCTGCTTCTTCCCTGTACCTTTCCCCCCATTCCTCCCCTCTCCCTTCCCACTGAAAACCCTCCATGTGATGTCCACTTCTCTGATTCTGTTCCTGTTCTAATTGTTTGCTTAGTTTTTGTTTTCATTGTTTTTCTTTTAGGTTCATTTGTTGATAGTTGTAAGTTTGTTGTCATTGACTCCAGTTTTTAAGACAATGTCTATGATGTAACTATGTGTGCCTGAGGTGTTTTTTTTTTTTTCTCTTTTTGTCTCTGTTTATAGGAAGAGCATTAAGAAGTTGGTTTTGAAAAACCTTAACAATAGCAATCTCTTCTCTCCTGTTAATCGTGAATCAGACGATCTAGCTTCACCAACTGATTATCCAGAAAATGGAGAGAGGTAAACTGAATTCTATTTCGGGTTATTTCTGGTAGAGCACCCTATTCTCATTTGGAAAAGATTCTGAGCTTAAAATGTATTTATTCTGTGAAAATGTATGAAGTTTAGCGAATTTTGAATGGAACTACTATAGCAGATGAGCACCTAGAAATTAAGTAATGTTTTTGCTTTTTGAGTACTTTAAACCTTAAAATCATTGCAGTTCTTCTAATTTAATTCTACAAAACTATTTTGACACCCATGTACTTTATTTTGAACAGGGTTAGCATACATTTGACATTTACCTCCCTTAAAATAATGGAAATTTGTTTCTGTTAATAAGTATTGGAGTGATAGGCATTATAACCAAGCCAAAACAAAAATTGTGTAGAAGTATATAAAATGTATAAAGGAAGCAGTGGAAGTATATACATTAATCTTAATAGCTTGGTATATATTCTTACAGTTTGGAAATTTGTTTATAAATTTATTCTTATAGATAAACATTATAGAGGTTATGTATGAAATATATTCTGTAATGTGCTTATTTCAATTTATTAGAAAAGATATTTTATATCAATATGACTATATCTGTATCCTCTTTTTTAATGACTCTATAGTCATTTGTGAATCTAAACTAATTCAGTCAGTTCTCTGTTGGAGGACATTTAGATTATTTGATATTCCCATAGTCAAATAATGACTCAGTGAAAAATTCCTGTATATGCACATATACACATATATATGTCTATATATATTTTCACTTCTGTTTTCTCTCTTTGCATAAAATTCTACTTTGATTTTTTTCATTTTTTTCATTAATGAAGTATATTTAATACTTTGCTGATGATAATATTAAAAATTTGAAAATTTTTTCATATTTTTAAATTTTTTAATGATATATTATTGATTATGCTGTTACAGTTGACCTAATTTTTCCCCATCTGCCTCCCTCCACCCAATACCCCCCACTCCCTCAGGCAGTCCCCCCACATTGTTCATGTCCATGGGTCATGCATACAAGTTCTTTGGCTACTCCATTTCCTGTACTGTACTTTACATTTCCATGGCTATTCTCTAACAACCTAGTTGTACTTTTTAGTCCCCTCACCTCTTCACCTATTCCCACACATCCCCCTCCCATCTTGCAACCATCAAAATGCTCTCTGTATCCATGACTCTCTCTCTGTCCTTGTTTACTTAGTTTTTTAGATTCCATTGTTGATAGATACGGGTTTGGGTTTTTTTTTGCCATTTTATTGTTCATAGTTTTGATCTTCTTTTTCTTAAATAAGTCCCTTTAACATTTCATGTAATAGTATTTTGGTGATAATGAACTCCTTTAGGTTTTTCTTGTTTGGGACGCTCTTTATCTGCCCTTTGATTCTAAATGATAGCTTTGCTGGGTAGAACAATCTTGACTGTAGTTCTTTGGTTTTCATGACTTTGAACATTTCTTGCCAATCACTTCTAGCCTGCCTTTTTTCTTTTTTTAAGTAGATTTTATTGATTATGCTGTTAAAGTTTTTCCAATTTTCCCCCTTTACTCCCCCTCCACCTTGCATCCCCCAACCCTCCAGCATTCCCCCACTTAAATTCATCCCCCTAACTTGCCTTTTCTTTTGAGAAATTAGCTGACATTCTAATGGGAACTCCCTTGTAAGTAACCAACTTCTTTTCTCTTGCTACTTTTAAGATGCTCTCTTTATCTGTAGCCTTTGTCATTTTCATTATGATGTGTCTTGTAGTGGGCCTCTTTGTATCCATCTTGCTTGGGACTTTCTGTGCTTCCTAGACTTTCATGTCTATTTCCTTCACCAAATCAGGGAAGTTTTCTTTCATTATTTTTCAAATACATTTCCAATTTCTTGCCCTTTCTCTTCTCTTCTGGCACCCTTGTGATTGGAATGCTGAGCCTCTTGAAGTTATCACAGAAGCTGGTAATACTACCCTCTTTTTTTTTTTTTTCGATTCTTTTTTCTTCAATTGTTCTGATGGGTTGTTTTTTGCTTCCTTATGTTCCATATCATTGATTTGATTCTCAGCTTCACCCACTCTACTGTTGTTTCCCTGTAAATTGTTCTTTGTTTCAGTTAGTGTGTCCTTTGTTTCTGACTGGATTTTTTCAGCTACTACTTCTTTCCAGCCCCTTCTTGCCTTTAAAATTTCTTTAAGAAATCAACTGATAGTCTTATGGGAACTCCTTTGTAGGAAACTATCTCCTTTTCTCTTGCTGCTTTTAAGATTCTCTCCTTATCTTTAATCTTGGCTAATGTAATTATGATGTGCCTTGGTATGTGCTTCCTTGAGGCCAACTTCTTTGGGACTCTCTGAGCTTCCTGGACTTCTTGGAGGTCTATGTCCTGTGCCAGATTGGGGAAGTTCTCCTTCATTATTTGTTCAAATAAGTTTTCAATTTCTTCCTCTTCTCTTTCTGGTACCCCTATGATTCGAATGTTGTAATGTTTAAAGTTGTCCTAGAGGTTCCTAAGTCTTTCCTAATTTTTTTGAATTCTCATTTCTTCATTCTGTTCTGGTTGAATGTTTATTTCCTCCTGCTCCAAACCATTGATTTGAGTCCTGGTTTCCTTTCCGTCACTGTTGGTTCCATGTACATTTTCCTTTCTTTCGCTTTGCATAGCCTTCACTTCTGCCTTTATTTTGCCACCATACTCTACCATTTCTGTGAGCATCCTGATTATCAGTGTTTGGAACTCTGCATCTGATAGGTTGCTTATCTCTTCACTGCTTAGTTCTATTTTGGGAGCTTTGATCTGTTCTTTCATATTTTTTCAGCCTCTTGGCCTGGATATTACGTTGTAAGGGGCAGAGCCTTAGGTGTTCACCAGGGCAGGGTAACCCACGTTGCTGCATTGTGGCGCTTTATGTGGGGGAGGGGTCTCAGAGGGAACAATGCCGCTTGCTCAGCTCTTGCCTGACTTTCAGTCATTTCCCTTGCTACCTACAATCAAATTGGGCCTTTCTGGTGCTGATTCCTGGTGGATGGGTTTGTGTACGTTATAGGACCCTGTGGGTCTCTCCAACGAACTCTCCTGTGAGGCTGGGAGTTTCTCCTGCTGCCACAACCCCCACACATTTTTTACAGTCAGACATTTTCAGGCTTTATTTCTCCGCCCTGGAACCCTGGGTTGCACAGTCTGTCTCGCTCCCCAGTTCTCCCGGTTTATCTGCACACAAATGTGGGACTGCCTGGTCCACTAGCTGCCATCTCAGGCGTCCACTCTGGTCCTCCAGCTGCCCCCTTGCTTCGAGTCCTCTGGCACCAGCTGCCCGTCTCTGCCCCTCCTACCAGTCTGGATGAACATTTCTTCTTTAATCCCTTGGATTTTGGACTTACACGCAGTTCAGTTTTCTAGCAGTTCTGGTTAATTTTTGTTTTTAAATTTATTGTTGTCCTTTTGGTTGTGCGAGGAGGCGAAGTGTACCTGCCTATGCCTCCATCTTGGCCTGAAGTTCAAATCTTTTTTTTTTCTTTTTTTTTTTTTTTTTTTGTTAAACTAAAAATTTGATGCTCATACCCATTTGTTCATGAAAATAGATTTAAAAGCATGGAATCTACAGCCAGATGTCCTGGGCTAAAATTCCAACTCTAGCACTTATAACTTTGTGAACTTGGGAAAGTTACTTTATTTTGTGTGACTTAGTTGTCTTTTTTATAAAGTAAAGAGAATAATAGTAGCCTATGTTATGGGATTACTGTAAGTATTAATATTTTTGATATATGTCGCCCTGGCTGGTGTAGCTCAGTGGATTGAGCGCGGGCTGGGAACCGAAGGGTCCCAGTTCGATTCCCAGTCAGGGCACATGCCTGGGTTGCACGCCAGGTCCCCAGTGAGGGCCATGTGAGAGGCAACCACACATCACTGTTTCTCTCCTTCTCTTTCTCCCTCCCTTCCTCTCTCTCTAAAAATAAATATATAAAATCTTTAAATAAATATTTTTGATATGTGGAATTACCTACAGTAGTTCCATGCACTTAGTAAAGGTTCAGTAAGGCTTAGCTATTATCATTGTTACTGTTCCTACAAGGGGCTCAAATATTGTTTTTATTTTCCCTTTTCAGATTCAGTTTCCTGAGCAAACCTGTTGATGAGAATCATCAGCAGGATGGAGATGATGATTCTCTTATGTCACGTTTTTATTCTAACCCTATTGCCAAACCCATTCCTCAAACCCCAGAGACTGCTGGAAATAAACACAACAGCAGTAGCAGTGTGGACGATACCATTGTTGCACTGAACATGCGCGCTGCCTTACGAAATGGACTGGAAGGAAGCAGTGAAGAGACCTCTTTTCATGAGGAGTCACTGCAGGATGACCGGGAAGAAATAGAAAATAGTACTTACCATATGCATCCAGCAGGTCAGGTTTGAATTGATACATCTCTTACCAGTCATTTGAAATTTCTTTTTGTTTATCATAGATTTTCAAGGGAATGAAAATCAGCTATCTAAACTTTTAAATATTCTTTTTACTGCATTTTATAGAAGTTAACATACAAACACATTTCACTTATGCTTTGGTCAATTCATAAATTCATATTTCGTATCCTGGTATCATTTAAAGATCTCACAATTGATGGCCAGAGAGACTATCCTCATACTTTTCTTAGCTTTATAAATTTACAGAGAGTACTTATTAGTTTTTAAGTAAAACAATAAAGTATATAGACCCAAAACATGAAGGCCTAACATGTATAGGCATTCAAATATCAGCTGTTGCTGAGGTTGTTTATCATGATCTCAGTCCTGTGCTCTTCCCCAGCCCTCAATAATGAACCGATTAATTTTTCCTAACTAATTCACAAAACAAGTAATATAAAGTTTAAGATTAGAGTGTCGATTAGCTACTTAAAATTTGCCTTTTTTCTTTGTTGATATAACATCTCATTTGGGTTTTGATAAATGTCATTACCTTCTTTTTTAAAAAATTTGTTTTATACTTTGAGGTACAATTTATATATTGTGAAGTGCATGGATCTCGTTTCATTTCCATGAGTTTTGTCACAAACAAATCCAACTATCTAATACCTCATAAAAGATAGAACATTTCTTTTACCCTGGCAAGTTCCTTTGTGTCACAGTCCTCAGAAGTCGGAGTCTGATTTTTGTCACATAGGTTGGTATTGTCTATTCTTGAACTTCATATAAATGGGATCACATATACATATTCTTTTTGACTAAATTTTATGAGAATCATCCTTGATGTATGTATCAACACTTAATTTTTTATTGCTCAGTAGTATTTCATTATGTAAATATGCCAAATTTGGTTAATTCATTCTCTGTTAGTATCTGACTTGTTTTACAGTTATTCTTGAAGTGTCTATAAAATTTTTCTATATCTAGTTATTTTACTGCCTTTATGTAAAGTTCAAACCACTGAATAGTAAGCCAATTCTAATAATGTATTTTCTGGTCACTTGTTGTCCTAAGGAAACAACTTTATACTTTCACATTAAGAATTCCAAGTATACATACTTGTGTGTGTATAGTTACATTAATTTATTATGTGACACTACATCTTTTTTCAAATATTCAGTCTCAATTTTTTGTTTCTAGTTTTCTCATTGATCCTCAATTTAAAATTTTATTCTTCTAAACCTTGCTGGTAGAGAAACAGGTATACAACTGGGCATTGCTGGAGTCTGGAGATTGGCCTTAAATTATTTTTTCTCAAAAAGCAAGTTAGCTTGACCTCTATATATAAATGGGACAAGGAGTGCTTAGAACAAGCATACGAATGTACTATTTTATTTGAATTGTTCAGAAATGTACCTAGTTGAGACTTAAAAAGAAAACTAATTATTCAAACCTTGGGATTTCCATTTGTCTTTGGGATCTTCTCATGTAGGATTTTTCATCTTTTATTTATTTATTTATTTATTTTTAAATTATTTTATTGTTCAATTACAGTTGTCCGCATTTACCCTCCCCGCAAACCCACCTCCCTCCCTTGCTTCCCCCCTCCCCCTTGGTTTTGTCCATGTGTCCTTTATAGCAGTTCCTGAATACCCTTGTCCCCCTTCTCCCCTTCCCCCTCCCCTCTGGTTACTGCCAGAATGTTCTAAACTTCAATGTCTCTGGTTATGATTTGTTTTCTCTGGTTGTATTTTGCTTGCTTACCTCACAAGCGTCTTGGCTGTGACTGATCTGAATTCCCTGGTAGCTGATCTGGCCTTGGTGCCTTTGCTCCTGAGTCCTCATACAAAATTTTTTAACATTTCATATAGTAGAGGCTGCATGATGATGTACTCCTTGAACTTGACCTTATCTGAGAAGCACTTTATCTGCCCTTCCATTCTAAATTACAGTTTTGCTGGATAGATTATTCTTGGTTGTAGGCCCTTGCTTTTCATGATTTGAAATCTCTCTCTCCAGCCCCTTCTTGCTTGGAAGGTCTCCTTTGAGAAATCCGCTGACAGTCTTATGGGGATTCCTTTGTAGGTAACTGTCTCTTTTTCTCTTGCTGCTTGTAAGATTCTTTCCTTATTCTTGACCTTGGGTAATG
>PVJI01010541.1:0-59881 GCA_004026765.1 Micronycteris hirsuta
CCTTTATTGGCTACAAAGATTCCTGGCCAAGGAGGTGCTGTAGAAATTCATTAGTGATGAACATAAAAACTGATCTAATTAAGAATTTGACTGGCCTTTATTTCTGGCTTCTGGGAAAAAAGACTCTAAACCCTTGGAGTTTCCTGAGCAATAGAGTATCTTTGTTATGCGTGAGCCCCTTGGATCACATATAAGCGTGTATTCTGATGAGCTGACTCCGCGTGGCCCCCCAGATAGCTTTAGGATACAGGCTGGTCGTGCTGGAAAGACCAACCCTAGGATTAGAGGATTGGAACTTTGAGCTGCTTTCTGTCACTGGACCACCTACTCTCTGGGGAAGGAAGGGACTGTAGATTTAATTCAATCACTGGTCAATGAGTAAACCGATCATGCCTATACAACGCAATCCCACTATAGGATGGAAAACTCTGGGACAACAAAGCTCAGTGGAGCTTGCTGGTTGGTGAACGTATCAATGTGCCTGATGGGTGACACGTTCTCATTCTGTAGGGAGAGGACCTGAGAGCTCTACATTCGGGATCCTCCCAGACCCCACCCTATTTGTCGCTTCCTTTAGATGACCTTGATCTATATTCTTGATGACAAAAGTCTATCCTAAGTGTAGTACATTCCGGGGCTCTGTGGGTCATTCTAATGAATTAGTAAATCTGAAAGAATGATGGGAATGGGGCTTTTTACAGCCATTTGTTAAGACTGCTGACCGTCTGTGGACCCCTAAAAATGTTGCTGGTATCTGAAGTAAAGCATTTTATGGAGGATTGAGCCCTTAACTTATAGGGTCTGTGCTAGCTCTGTGTGGTCCATGCCAGAATTATTTTTCCAGGATGCTAGCAATGCTTTATTTCTTTAAATTGTTTTTTTTCTATTGCAGTTTACATTCAATATTATTTTGTATTAGTTTTAAGTGCAGATTTGTTATATTATGGACCATATTTCCTGTGCTGCACTTTACATCTCTGTGACTATTTTGTAACTACTAATCCTTTCACCTTTTCACCTACTCCCCACACACCCCTCCCCTCTGGCAACCATCTGTCTGTTCTATCTGTCTATGAGTCTGTTTCTGTTTTCTCTTTGTTTGTTTTCATTGTCCTTTAGATTCCACATATAAGTGAAATTATTTGTCTTTTTCTGACTGGCTTATTTCACTTAGCCTAAGAGCCACTAGGGCCCAGAATTTAATTGCAGTTCACCAGCGGGTATCAGAAGATGAACCAACAAAAGAACATGGTGTTGTGATTCCCAGAGGAGCACTCTTGCTTTTAGTGTACTTTGTGTTGCCTAAGGGCAGGGGCACCCTTGTTTCTGATGCCATTGGTCCACCCTCACACCTCACACAGCACATTAGTTACTCACGGTGGTTGCTGAATATGTGTGCTGTGTAGAATTAGATGCGCTAAACACTGTGATCCTATGACCAAGGACTAATCCAAACTCAAGTGAACACACAAACTTAAGCAAAAATAGAAAGCTGGCATTGTTAACAGATTTTATACAGCTGACTTTGGAAGTGATTGGAACCTACTTGTGCCATATTTGCTGTGTCTCAGTACTTGCTTACACCATATGCATTTGAGTATGCTCTTCAAAAAGATACAGAAAAAAATGTTAAATATGCCATGAGTAAGGTTCAGGGTTGGAATTCAGTTTCCAGATTTCTGGTCTGGGGAATGATCATTAAAATGGCTGGGACTGGGAATGTGAGCTGAGCCTGCTCTAGATCTTTTCGGTGGTGTGAGTGCACGGAACTGAAGTGTTTGCTTCCGGAAGCCAGGCCCTAGGGAACAGCTCTGAGGAAGCCATCCAGTCCGGCACGATGCCTCAAGTGCAAGATCCAGAGTGTTCTTTCCATTTTGGAGCTTCCAGGGAGATTTCACCCGATACCACAATTCTCTCTGATTTGCCTATTTTCCAGAGGTGAATCATCCTTTTAAAAGACTTGTTTGGATCTTAATAATCTCCCATTGGCTTTTACCTTTTCCTTCTTGGTTTTTGTCCTCCTCTTCTTCCTCTTACCTCCTTCTCTTTCTCCTCTTTCTCTTTCTCTTTAACCTCCGATCACATGGGCCTTTTCTTGTTTCCATTTTGCTTTCAGCTGCCCTATTCTCCTCATGGGGCACTTAAGACTGCTTCCCTTGGGTTGTCTTCACATGCAGATTCCTTTTGTTTCTCAGTAAGAAACATGGCCCCCAGATTTCAGAACAGCCCTTAGGACCCTTCCTAGAACATTCATTTTCATAATAGTCCTTACCATGTATGAAGGATTATTATGCAAGTTTGAAATTGGCATTTGTTTCACTGGCAAAGAACCAGAACTGACCAAGGGCAACATCACACTCTATCTTATGACCTCCTTAAATTGACTACGTGAAAAACCTCAACCTATGTCCAAAAGAATTGCTTTTGGATATTACGTTTATAAATGGTCTGACCAAAACACATAGTAAAAAACACTTACTCACCATACCTTTAAAGCCAATTATAATTTAATAAAGTCTTCACAGGAGGATAGTGTGTTTTTAAAAATCACGCATTCTGTCTCTGTAGGTATCATGAGAAGGAGTTTCACTGGGCAAATAGCATTTACAAATTCTGATTGGCATTTCCTTCTTTGTTGAAAAGTGAACCTAGCTCAGTTTGCAGCAAATATGACAATAGGCTGTGCAAATGTATGTCTAAAATGCAGCTTTGTGGGGGTTGAACATTCAAGCTTATATAAGATAGCATCAGTTTGAGGTCAAAGTGCTGTTCTTAAATGATCAGCAGAGAACAGAAAAAAGGCATTGAAGTGACCTTGCTGAGGGTCTAAAACTGCACCGAAGCCTTTTCTGCATGATTAAGTGAGCAGAATCTTAGATTAGCTAAAAGCAGTGCAGAAACATAATGAGTTCACTTATTTTGGAGCATTTAATAACAGTTATAGACAGTTATGTGATCAGGCGGAGTTATGACTTATTCATTCTTTCATTGCTATTAAAATTACTGCATTTGAGGTTTTTAAAGTCATTGAAATAAAAAAAAGTCTGATTTATGTTAGGAGAATTTAGCTTGCCCTTTGGTCTTTCAGTTTTTAAATGATATAATTAGACTTTTTAAAGACCATTCTAAAAGCATTATTAGCATTTTGTATAGCAGAAAGTAAATGCGTGTTTTGTGGATAGTTTAATTTTAAAAGGGATAATAATACTTGATCCAGACAGTGATATTCATATATTATTAAGGAAAGATTATTTTGTATGAAATTTCTCAAAAGGCAATTGTATAATTTTAGTAATAGACTCTACAGAATATGTGTGGATTTTGCTGTGTGTACACACAGATACTCTCCTCCTAATGCACTCTCTAATTTCATTTTGAATGGACATTACAAAGACATGGAAATAATACAACACAGCTTTCCTTCCATTTGGGAAAGCAAAGATGGGAAGAGAAAGTACAAGAGGATGTATTAACTCATGACCTTTAGCATATTTCCTCCGAAATTACAGAGCCATCTATCAGCCTGGGGGGAAAAAGCTTGCTTTAATCATAACAAAGAGATTGCAGGTGGTTTGAATTAGCAGTAAACAACAATCATTAATACATTATTTTGGAGGAATATGGAGATGTCATGGATGCATCAACATTTCAATATGATTCTACTCTTAAACTTTTCTTATGCATTTCGTTGTATGCAGATGCCATCTTCTGTCCAAACGGTTCCAAAGTAGACATTGCTTCCACTTTCCGGAGGGCTATTGCATGATGCATAAAAAGCACAGAGAAACATGTCTCACGATGAATCTGTGAAGTGAAGTGCTGATTTTAGTTGGACACTATGGTAGGATTATTTGATATAAACATCTTTGCCCGTAAAATTGAGCTGAGTACAGTCTCCTAAATAACAGCTATTTGTACTGTGTGTTTTGTAAACAGTTTAGATATTTCTTTTGGAGGCTCAGAATGCATCGCACTATGTTATTGAAGGATGTAAACTGAAAAACACATTACTGAAGAGTGAACACAAAGAAGCCCCTTAAGTAGCCAGGAATGGATGATTATGTAACAGTGGGAAATTGTAACCCACCCCACCATTCCCTTGGCATTGTTTCTTTAAGTGCTGACTCTAACTAATATGTGCTTTGCAGAGGAACAACATATTTGTATATGAATCATAGGAACTAGTTCCAAAAGATACAGACCCCATCATTCAGGAATCTCAGTTCCGGGAGATTTGCTGACCTTTATCCATGAAGCCAGGCTGACAGGAAGCCGGGATGATGTGAATCCAGGATGACTAAACCAGGATGATGCACGCCGGACCATCACTTGCCTCATTGAAATGGACTGTGCTAGTCTGCATGTACAGAACTTTGCAACCTCCTCCCTTAATCTCTTCGTTCTGTTCCCCTCTTCCTCCTAATAAAAAACCTCTGCTTCCAATGAGAGGTGGAGACGGGCTTTATGGCATGTGTCCCTATCTTCCAGGAGATGGGCTTTGAGACACGAGTATCCCATCTCCCAGGAGATGGGCTTCATGACATGAGTCCCCATCTTCCACAAGATGGGCTTTATGACATGTGTTCCCCATCTTCCAGACGGCCAGCATCTGCAAATAAACCACTTTCCTTTACATCAGCACCTGCCTCTCGAGTATTGGCTTTCACAGCGGCAGGCAGCCGGACCTGTGTTTCGGTTACAGTTTCTCATGGCGATAAATGAATAGTCCAACTTGTATCTGTTAAAACATGACTATACACACTTTTAGGAATATACATGTTTATGCCTCTACATTTTATTTGGATGCGCTGAAATTTAATTATTGAAGTTTCCCTTCCACCTGGGTGACTCTGGTATGTTCTTAGTCTAGAATAGCTAAGTGATCAGTGCTGTTTGTCCTAGTTAATTAATTGAGAGAGACAGGCGTCACAGTTTACAGGAAGGCAAGACCAGGTTACCTGGGTAGCAACTGATGGGTCAGAATTGCAAATCTCTAGTGCCTTCACATCACTGACACTATTTGAGGAGGTTCCTCTGAAAAATCCCACAGTTTCCTGACAGCAATGTTAGTTCCCACCCAGAATGTTTCTGAAGGTACAAGATGGTCTGCAAGTACATCAATCCCCGCAACGGCCCAAGCTACAGGGGCTGAGGGTGGGGCCCCTGAGGCGGCCTCCATCTCATGCAGTGCAGATTTTTGTCCACTAGAGACTGATCTCTGCCCAGTAAACATGTTGCTTAAGGTTTCACAGTTTAGACTTGAACTATGGTCTCAGAGGCGAGAGGCTAGCATTTCATCCACTAAGCTATTTAGTCTTTTCCTTTGAAGGAAGATTGATTTTAAAAAAGCTATTAACCTTCAGTGATTTATCTCATCAGATCATTTTCATTTTCTTCTGCTTATAATAAGACTATACTATTACCTAGTTTTATTCTTCAGTTAATTCAACAAGACTATCTGAAAGGGAAATACACAAGAAACATAAAGAAGGCAGAGATAATGGAAAATTATCAGCAACACTGAAATGAAAATGTTAACAGGAAAAACAAAAGTAACTGAGAAAATGTTATTGCAGATCTTCGAGTTAATCATGTCAGACATAATGGTTCTATGTAACCCAGTTTAACAGAAACCCCTTCCGAATGTCACATTGATTCTGGGCCATACACCTGCTAATGACACAGGCACCACCTCCCCTCCTTTAGTGAACAGACAAAGGGGACAGGTTTCATTTTTTGCAGTGACTAAAATATAAGCTAAGGAACCAGCGGTAATTAATTCACATTGAATACATATTCAGAGGTGCACAAGAAAGAGCAATTTTCAAGGAAATTGCATTAAACACATTCTGTTCTGAGCCTGAAATTAGACATTTTATCTATTTTTAGTGAAAAAATGTGAAAAATGTGTTAAACAGTAAACCTGTTCTGTTGCCTTATCCCAAATCCCTTTAAAGTGAACTAGAAATGGGTCGCTTTTCGTACCGAATCATGTTTGATTTATTGCATTATATTGATTGAGTTTCTACTTCGGAAAAGTGTTACATTTTGTGAATAATGTGTTAGCATTAATGACTTTAACTAATTCTTCATAACTTTATGACAGACACTAATTTACATTTCTTCTGGAGTACCTGATAGCAAAAGAAGTTCTGGCATTCTAATTTTTTTTTCATGTATACGCCAGGCTGAGCAAGAACGGTGAATGTAGGAACACAGCAATAGGTAAGCATCTGTTTCAAGGAGTATGGGGTCCCTTGCCTCTACCCCATTCCACTCCACCCTGACGCTCAGGTACGTACATGGAAAGCCAGACTGAAGGCTTGTAATAACATTTCAGTATCTGATGAGATGAAGCAACAATAGACATCGGTCTCTGCCATTTTCTGGGCTTGTTTAACACATGGTTGAAATTCCTTTTGTTTCTGGTACTGTGAGTCTTTTTAAACTGGTGTTTGGGCAGGTGAGGCTGGCTCAACAGTGGCAAGTTCCGACAACTGATTCTAAAGAAATCTAAGAAACACAGCTTGTCAAGCTCTTGTTCACTATTTCCTGAGCTGGTAAGTAAGGGTGCCATGCAAGAAGGTTTGAAACTGGAGGAATAAAGGACTGGAAAAATATTTGGGGTAACAAAGTCTACATTTTTTGAGCAAACAAAAATGATGATGAAGTAACTCTTTGGTAGCTGGTCATAAATCCCCTTCCTAAATATCTCATAGTGTACGATGACTAGGGTAAACAGTATCTTTCTTCAAATTTTTCAATACAGTTCTAATTGCCTTATCCAGTTTTAGTTAAATACAAAATACTTCATAATTGCTTTTCTGTAGCTGGGTTAATTCTGGGATTGATATTTGCAAATGAATTTTGACAGGGATTTGGAAAACAAGGCTAGTGTTAAAAGTTAAGGAAATAACAAGGAGATAAAGTAGTGATTCGTGAAACTCACGGGTGGCTCAGCTTTGAGAAAGGGGCAGAAACAAGAGAGCTGACTGTTGCTCCTTATTCTCAGCTTTTCTTTGGTTCAACTCAGGCTGCAACCCAGAAGAGAGTTCTGAGTTGCAATCTATTGTCTCACTGTTTCTTATCTTGATTCTGTAATGTTCAGAATTCTTTCAGTTCTGCCCCTCTCCTGCCCCAAGCCTACTAAAATACCCGTTCTTGTTGGATTTCCCAAGTGCGACTCCTTCCATGACGGAATCAAAGGCACCGTATTCTTGTACCTCTTGGTTATTTTCTTTACCTTATCTTCAGGGAAAAGGAGGAGTAAAGGTGATGAGCCAAAATGATCAATTGCCCTACATCTGTGATCTTTAGAAAACTGAAAAGATGTTTGGCAAAATAAGCTTTTTTGGATTTGGCTACTTATGATAAAGTATCCTATCAAAAAATCTTTTTGTCGTACTTTGCTACAGAATTTTTATTTTTACAGTGTTCAAATTATTTCTTCAGATAGAAAAACACAGTGAAACATCATGAAAATGTCTTAGTAATAGCAAATAAAATAATGATTAGCTGGGATTTACTGATACATCTTAACATGATCTCCCATCCCAGATATGAAATTGCAGATTATAATCAAAGTATTAAAATGTATTAGAAGATAGTCAAAAAGTGCAGAATAAAACCTGAGATACACATGCAATTTCTCTTTTTGCTGCATTAGTCAATGCACATTTCTTACCCCTTTCTGCTTACATCTATCAAAATATGTTTATATATATGTAGAATAGATTTAAAAATAAAATGTAAACCTCAGTTGATTAGTGATCTTATTTATTTCAAACTCTAAGCAGAATTAACAATAAAGTGAGAAAATTAAGATCTGAGAGTCCCAATGCCTCAAATCAAACAAACTTCAAATCTTGCAATAGCCTTCTACTTGGCTAAGATCTTGGGTATGATGGCACAGGCTTGGAGGGGCTAAGGTTGTAATGGTTTAGAGTTTTTGTCTTACTCTATCTGCTCTTTGCACCGGCCATACCTCAGAGGAAACTTCAGTTCCTTATGGAGTTCCTAATTCCTGGCCTTAGATCTAATTCCTTTACCCAGCCCATTTCTCCGTGTGCACACACACCTGCTCTCTATTTCCCTGGCTTTGGACAGCACAAGTTGTTTTCTGCTTTGGATTTTTTCTCAGTTGTCTTCATAACTATGAAGTTCTTCATAGGTGATAATGCAGGTGTTCTTTCTATCATTCTTTCAACCTGCTTCAGGCCTTTTGGTTACATATTTTCCCTCCCGAATTTACCCAGTTCAAATATATTCTAGTGGATCTTGTCCCTGCTGCTCTGTAGGATGTGTTCTTATATGATTTGTCCCATCCCAAAAGGACAGTCTCTAAACCACTGTGTAGCACCAGTGGTTTAGAAGGGACTGACTCCATCAAATAAAAAGTCATTTAACTGTTCTTGGCAGTCTTGATCCTACTGGTTAAACCTACCACTTATGCTAAACAGCATTGAACCAAACTCATTTAAGTAACAAATGAAAGAGAGAATCTGTTTCTAGTCTTTTTCATTTCTCTATTGAAAACCAGCATGTGATTTGAAGAATGCAAAATGATTACTAATTTGTGACCATGTAGAATGGAAAGTAATATAGTGCCACGTAATTGGGTTTTTTTTCCTCTTAAAGGGAAACAAGAAATGTATATCGTGCTTACCGTAAACTGGAAAGGTTAAAACAATAAACCACACATCCTTTGTTTGCTTTATCACGTGACTTTTACTGTTGTGTCTTAGTTCATTTGGGCTGCTGCAACAAAGCACCGCAGGCAGAGTGGCTTATAAACAGTAGAAACGCATTGCTCGCAGTACTTGAGGCAGGAAGATCAGGGTGCAGGCGTAGCTGGGTAAGGTCTTCCTTCTCGTCACACACTTTGCTGTAGCCTCATATGGTGGGAGGGGCCAGGGAGCTCTCTGGTGTCTCTAGGACAACTAATCTCATTCAGGAGGGTTCTACCCTCAGGACCAATTCACCCCAAAGGCCCCGAATGCTAATACCATTACCTTTGGGGGTTAGAATTTTGATATAAAACTTTGTGAGGGATACAACCATTCAGACCATAGCAAAATGAAAATTAGTATTGACTCGTTTTTAATCAAATGATAGTTCTACCACTATATCTCTTGCTACTTCTTGATAGTAATTGATATATTCTCCATATTGAGCATAATTTTTGACCTCTGTTTCCAGTCAGAGTTCTGAAGGGCAATATTTCTGATGTCTGATTCAACTAGTGAGTTAAACAGTAATCCAAAAAAATATATATTGAACACCTACCATGTTCCAAGCAGTACTGAGTCTCCTAGGTGATATCCATTACTCAAGTCACAGAGGCATCCAACCAATGTGTGCTGTCTCTAGATCCAACTGAGCACAATTTCAAGGCCATTTCTTTCTGCTTCTGATAAATCTGAATTTCTTCTAGCTCCTTGCAAGAAATTCAGACCTAAAATTCTCTTCCTACTTTTTTACATACTTCATATCTTATTTGGAGTTGAAACAGTTTGAAAGCTGGGTATGGTTTTTCCTTAGAAGGCTGCAGGGTACTTCTTGTTTTACTGAGCATTTAAAAGGTGTTTCTCAGGGGGTCCAGTTAACTCTAGATGAATAATTGACAGCAGAAATCAAACATATACAATGTGATCAAGAGCAAAAACCACTCCAGGGGGACAAGTCACATCCTTGTAAGGTTTCCTAGTAACAATTCCACTGGACTGGAGTGCTCTCCTCCCTAGTGAGATGACCCACACTGACCCAGTTGACAGATTGGGCCCCACTTGGTCTGTGATTGTTGAGTTTAGCCCAATCTTTAAATTACCCCCCTATGTTATAGTGCTCAATCTCCAGCTTCCAAAAAAGGATGATTCTCAACTCTCACCCTCATAATGCAAACTGGCCATGCTTGAAATGAAAGGTTATTGATGGAAATTAAGAATTGCTTATGGCAGCACAAAGACCCATGCTCAAAGACAGGTGCAAATAAATGATGATTTAAGAGCCTGGTACGTTTGACTGTTTACCAGAAACCGCTCTGCAAATATTGCCTGTGGAAGTTTATTTTTCACCTGGCCTTTACCTGTTCCTCTTTCATGGGCATGGAGAGTGAACATTAGGTTAAGAACAGCAATGAAAAAAGAAAACAAAACTATATACCAAATTAATTAAAGGTTTGTCTTTGACCGTAAGTGGCAGATGTATTTGTGCAGGGCGATTTTGTCCTGGTTACAAAGGCATCGGTGCAATATTCTACCTGTGCTATTGGTGGTCTCTCAGGTAGAGGGAATTTGTGAGTGCTGAGCACACAAATGATATGTGCAGTTTGTTTCCAATCAAATGTTTGGACATGGTGTTCAAAAATAACCTGGTCAGAGTAGTATTTTCCCCTTGACAAAATAAAATAGAAGGACTTAACCATGTGGGAGTAATGGGTAGGTCACCATATTCAGAGTATTAAGCATCATTGCTTTCGATAAAGTTCTAACCTCTTTAAAAGTGTAGAAACAAATGCCTTAGAATATTATATATGTCTTTTACCTAATTGTAACCAGATAGAAATCTGTAATTCAGGTGTTTTTTTCTTTCATTTTCCATTCTTGGAGTCCCTTTACAGTGTTTGCACTTCCCACAGCGCTTTCCCGTTTCCGCCTGCTCGGCTCACCTCTGCCCTCTGACTGGGCCTCTTGCCCTCCTGTAATCATCTCCCAGAGAACATGACTGCACCTCGCCATCCGCACACGACACACCACCTCCCCTCCCTCAGCTTCGGTGACTCCAACCAGTTTTTTTTAAAGATTTTATTTTTTTAGTGAGAGGAGAAAGAGGGAGAGAAACATCAATGTATGAGAGAAACACTGATCGGTTGTGTCTTCCACGCCCACAAGTGGGGACTTGGCCCGTAACCCAGGCATGTGCCCTGACTGGGAATCCAACTGGCAGCCTTTTGGTTCATAGTTTGGTGCTTAACCCGCTGAACCACACTAGCCAGGATGACTCCAACTGCATATCGTCTTGGTTTCACTCAACTCCTGTTCCACTCTCTGCTTCAACTTTGACCTTTCGCCTTCTTTCTACCCCCACTTCCATAGTACAGCTTTCTTCTCAGGCTGTGGCTTGATTCTATTCATTTCCTTCATTGTCTTCTTCCAGCTTCTCACTCATTGCCTAAACCCACTATTTGCTGGTTCTGCCCGGCCACTTCACAGAAACTCTTTTTTCAAAAATCACTAATGACCTAAATTTGAAATTCAATGACACCTACACACCTTCTGACAATTTTGACCTTCTGACTCCACAATACTTCCTCCCTCTTCTTTTCCTACTCCTGAAATGCTAACAGTAATTTGCTGGTAAATATCTAACAACTCTCTCTAGAAGAGAAAAAAAAGCTCTGGTGTATAGTGTTTTCTGGTTTCCTCGGTGTAAATACTCTCACCTCAGGCCATTTCAGGTTACGAATGTGACATCACAAAATGCAGATTTGAGAAGATATGTAAACAATTCTTTTTCTTCAACTGACGCAAGCCTATTCCAATGTACCCACCAAGTCTTGGTTCTCTGTTGTTTGCGTGGCCCCCAGCATAGGAATTCTCTGAAGGAATGATTTCCAAATCGGAGTGAATGTATTCTGTGGTTTCTACAAGATAATTTACAAGAGTATGAAAAAAGCGTATTAGAAATTCTATTCATATTTTTTAGCTTATCTTTTCCAAATTTTTACTTATGTGTGTTTCATTATGAACAGATTATATTAGTGGACTTTATATATGATGTATGTACATTATTAGATATGTTTGTGTAAATAGCATTTATTGGAATCTGGCTATGTATTAGGCCTATGTTAGGTTATTTAACCCTAACTACAATCCTATAAAACTTGTACTGAATTCAAGAGAATTAAGAAATTAGCTCAAGAAAAAGTATAATTTAAAAGTATGTACATATACAGATGGTGCATCCTTCTTTTTTAAAACTGATGTGTTAAGTGATCAAAAAAATTTGGAGGCTGTGCTCTGAAGCTTGACTTGCTTTTCATTCAATTTACTTCTATCAGGTTACCCCAAATGCACTGATGATTTTAACAGCCACTCATAAACATTTGATCTCAATTGTTTTTCCTCCAGCCCTAGACAGTTTCAGACCCAAATTTCTAAAGCCCTCTAGTAATGTTAGAGACATTATGAGAAGACTTCAGGGCTTTTGTATTGTGTTTTTGCTAGCATAGTTGAGTCTAATTATAAAGAAGGTAAAATTTCCAGAACAATGTCAAAAATATAATATTTTAAAAAATTTATTTATTTATTTATTTATTTATTTATTTTTAGAAAGAGGGGAAGGGAGGGAGAGAAATACTGATTGGTTGCCTCTTGCACACCCCCAGCCAGGGACCTGGCCCACTACCCAGGAATGTGCCCTGACTGGGAATAAAACCGGTGACCTCTTGGTTTGTAGGTCAGTGCTCAATCCATGGAGCCACACCAGCCAGGGCCAAATATATAATCTTAAAAGATACCACTTGCTGCAATACGTATTTCTGACAAACTATTCCATAGGGCTCTAAAAAGTTAAATCTAATACATTTCTGAACTTCAGTTTCCAAAAGAGTTGGACTTGATGGTGATTTCTTTAAAACTTTTTGGTCCTTGATTCCTGGTAATACCCCACTCTATTAGTGTTTTCAGTGTAAAATGATGCTTCCGGCTAAGTTACCAGTCAATAGCAATTCACTGGTTTGTAGACTTATGTGCTTAGCAAATGGAATTCTGATTTTCTTAACATTAAATTAATCCCTTTAAAAATGGATATATGATTCAAATGACAATAAAAAAAATTAAAGGCAAAATAAATTGGATATATGTTTCTGTTCCAGACTTTTAAGTGAGTATTAATTTCCAGGTGATAGTTTTCAACTGAAAGATTATTTACTATAGCTCAATAAATATCCAGATGGCAGCTCCCCAAGACAATGCACTCACTATAGGTAGAAGGGAAATCAGGGTCTGTAAAACATTTGGTGATTGCTAAGGTTTGGGCACTTACCTGCAAACATTATTGTATGATTTCTATAGTCTTTTCAAAAATTTAATCTTTATTGTATTTTTTTATGTTACCTGCAAACATTATTGTATGTCTGGTATAGTCTTTTTTTGTTTTAAAGACATAGTATTGTGGGCTTATTTTATAATCTCTTTTTAGAGTTCTAACTAGTTCCTATGTACTACAGTTTTCCTTGTGATAGGCACTTATTCTCCCTCTTTATTACTCTTAATTTCCTACTTTTGAAATAAGTTAAGGATTCTTACTGAGAAGAAGACATTTATGACTACAGCAATGATGATTTTGGAAATGACGAGGAAGTAAGACTTTCCTTTGTTTCTTGACATGTACTGATTTACAAGTTTTTGATAAAACACATTTTGTAATTCTTCAATTTTATTTTATATAATATAAGAAATGGTAAAAATGTCTACTTTACATCCAGATACTGTTTAATTCTGCAGATTTTCTTACTTAGAAATAAATTAATTTTTTTCCTCATTCTTATAGCTGAACTTTATGAAGCAGCTATATAAATTAATCTCTCATTCCTTACAGGTGAAGCTTACTATATTTCCAAGGTTATTCTTTTAGTCAACAATTTAGGCAAATCCGGTTGACTGTGAAATTGAGAGCATCCTTTCAGCTTTTGCTAAGCGTGCTGGCACACACACAAAAGGTAGAGAAAATGTTTGCTTTAAAAATGATTCTCATGATAAGATGCCTAAATATCCCGGGCCATTCTGAACACATGTTTGCAGTTACCTACACTTCCTGTCCACCTCCATCAGAAGTTACAACCTGTTCTGCATTCCTGGAATATCCATTTGTAAAGGGGGACGAGTGGGAGCTGGTAGAAAGAGTTATGAGGGATTCCAACCATGCCTCAAGAAGATCTTAAATTCCATTGACTTTGCTTGCTACTAGACCTGTGTGAAAGTTAATATTTTTAGTCCACAGAAATTTATGCAAATTATTTTTAAAGTCCTGCTTATGTGAGATCATTTCCCTAAGTGTCATCAGAAAGTTTGATTTATATTAGCTGGAATTCCCAGAGCTAAATTAATCAAAACACCTAAATAATGCCAGGGACATTTTGTGTTCAGGAGATTTATTTCTTAGATGCTGAAGATAAATTTGATAGCCATGTTTTTGTTGTTTTTAAAGTACAAGAATAGTACTTTCTTATTTTTAAAAATATGTCAAACAGTATAGAAGTTGATAAAGTAAAAACCTGAGTTTCATACATTAACCATTAGAATTACCCAGTACTAATAGTTTTTTAAATAAAAATGAGATTAATCTACACGTATTGTTTTTTTAATTATTATTTTATTATTGTTTAATTACAGTTGTCTACATTTGTTCCTTACCACTCTCCCCCACCCCAGCCAAGCCCACCTCCCTCCCTTGCTTCCAGCACACCCCTTGATTTTGTCCATGTGTCCTTTGTAGTTGTTCCTGAAAACCCTTCCCCCCATTATCCCTTCCCACCTCCCCTCTGGTTACTGTCAGATTGTTCTTAATCTCAATGCCTCTGGTTATATTTTATGGCTTTTTTCTTTTGTTGATTAGGTTCCAGTTAAAGGTGAGATCATATGGTATTTGTTCCTCACAGCCTGGCTTATTTCATTTAGCATAATGCTCTCCAGTTCCCTCCATGCTGTCGCAAAGGCTAGGAGCTCCTTCTTTCTCTCCGCTACATCGTATTCCAATGTAAACGCACCATAGTTTGTTGATCCACTCATTCGCTGATGGGCACTTAGGTTGCTTCCAGCACTTGGCTATTGTAAATTGTGCTGCTATGAACATTGGGGTGCATAGGTTCTTTTGGATGGTGTTTCAGGGTTAGGATATAATCCCAGCAGTGGAATTGCTGGGTCAAAAGGCAGTTCCATTTTTAGTTTTCTGACGAAATTCCATACTGTTTTCCACAGTGACTTCACCAGTCTGCATTCCCACCAACAGTACACTAGGGGTGCCCTTTCCCCATATCCTCTCCAACACTTGCTGTTTGTTGATTTTTTTATAATAACCATTCTGAGTGGTGTGAAGTGGTATGGCATTGTGGTTTTAATTTGCATCTCTCTGATGGCTAGTGATGCTGAGCATCTTTTCATATGTCTCTGGGCCCTCTGTTTGTCCTTCTTGGAGAACTGTCTATTCAAGTCTTTTGCCCAGTTTTTAATCACTTTTTGTTTTATAAATTGCTTTAATTTACTTAAGAAAATGTCATAGACATCTTTCCAGGCCTATGCATATAGATCATACTTATATTTGAGTATACGAAGTCTGTCCAGAAGGTATCCAGCCATGTAATATAAAAAATAGAGACACTTATTGAAGATGATACAAGAAACATTATACATAGGACAATGAAACCTTAGTCCTCTTCAGAGTGGGCACCTTGGGACCTCACACAGTTCTCCCAATCATCACCAGCTGCCCTGTTGTGTCTTCCTAAATCTCATAGATGGTCTGAAATCTCTTCCCTTTCAAAGGTGATTTTAGTTTTGGGAAAAGCCAGAAGTCACAGGGCACCAAATCTGGGCTGTAGTGGGGCTGAGTCACCTGCGTGATTTGATGTTCCAACAAAAAACTCTGCACGAGTCATGACACCTGAGCTGGCATGTTGTCATGAAGAAGCTGCCAATCACCAGTTGCCCATAGCTGCAGCCTTCTGAATCATTCAAATAGTTTCCATGGAGGAATGTTCAAGCTTAATGCAACATTTGATGCAGATTCATTGCTCTAATTGCTGTCATTTTGAATGCAATGGCCACACGGTACACATGTCACTCAATGGTGTCTACCACCCACACTCACTAGTACAGTGAAATTGTCATTGTTCATGTATGAGCATTCCAGTCTACTCTCCTTGGCTGCCAGGTTGCAGCAATGTTGTGCAAACTATCCTTGTTATGTTAACCATGGCTGGACTTTTTCTGGACAGACCTGGTATATTTATGTACTTCTCTGTAGAAGGATATTTAAATTATTTCTAATTTCAGACCATTACCAACGATAATAAATATTTTGTTCTTATATCTTAATGCTTTCATGCTGCTATTTCTGAAGGTTATTTGGCTTATTTAACATTTTTATAGATTCTGTTTTTAAGGATTTTACAAAACCTTCCAATGATAAAATCTTGCTTTTCTTCTCTACAAAATCCTGGATGGGAGAGAAATGAAGCTAAGCTAGACTTGGTCTCGAAGTAAGGACTGTTTATGTTTTTGCTCATTGGGTTTAAATGACTGACAATCAACAGCCAACTTTGAGAATGAAAGCAATACATATCTGTGGGGATGAAACCACTAAATCACTTGTGCTACTCTAATTTGGCTTTATAAATGTTTTTAACCATCATTCAAAAGGAAACTGTAAAGAATCTCCCTTGAGTATAACCTTTCTCTTAAGGAAAATAATGCACAACTCTCAGCTTGGGTATGCCATTGCCTGCTGTGATTCCTGGTTTATATCTGTGTGGTTACACAGTTTTATACTCTGTGGAATATTTTTGAGTTAATACATTTGCATTGGCACATGAATATGCATATCACAGGTAGTGGACACACTGCCCCAAGACAACCAGGCACAAATAAGTCATGGAGAAATTAGTGTAAGTTCTGGGGTGAAACAATCTCATGGAGAACGAAACCTCTTCTGTTGTACTCTCACTGTTTTCTGGGCTGATTGGGTTGCCCAGATCTCTTCAGGAGCAGAGAAATTACTTTTTAGCTTTTCCTTCCTATGTTTTAGGCCAAGTAACTTTTTACTCCATTTCTTCATCTGCTGGTTTAATATAAGGAGAGCTGAGGAATCTAAGGGACAAGAGAATTTGTTTAATATCAACAGCAGCTACGATTTTTACACTGGGGTCCCAAGAATTAGAAAGTTTTAAATTCTAATGGATCAGAGTTCTTGGCGAGAGCTAGGTGCTGATGACCTTTCATGCCCTTCATTGGGGAAATTTTCCATCTCTGTGATGACATCGCCCTTGTAAACGCCGAAGGATTTTAGACAGACGCTTTTGAGGCCTAGAGAAACTCAAAGAAATGCTTGGATAACTCAATATCTGATTTTAATGTCATTTATTTGTAAATTTTAGACCTTTTCAAAGAGTTTATTTTCTACACATGCAAAATCGAGTTCCTGTGAAGAACAGTTCTGAGCAAATTGTCTCAGTGCTCCCTCTCACCCTACCCTGTCGTGAGCCCAGATTAAGCCCTGGCCAGGTCTCAGCTGGGGCAATCAAGGGCCCAATTTCATTTCGAACACAGAACACACATTAAGTGGTCTAGAGGAACTCTGTTCATGTGATATTTTTGTCTGGCCCCACTTTCTGCTTTCAGTGGGAATTGGAGCTCTTTGTTAATAGAAACCACTTTATTCTCTCTACACCCCAAGCTGAAGGAGCAAAATCCATGGTCAGGACTCTTGCAGTAGTTTCAAACAACTCTCTCTGCCTGTGTCCAGTCTCCATGGTTACTGAATGTTCATTATGTACAACTAGCCGATCATGTTACTTCCTTGTTTCTTTCCATGGTCTCCTCTCCCCATGGGTCAAAGTTTCACCTCTGGTTGTGACAGACAAGGGCTGCCATGATCTCAACTGTTTCCTAGGTTTTTCTTTAAAATTACCTCTTTTACTCCTAAACTCCATTCTTAGGAGATTGCTGCGCATTTCCCCAGACTCCCTAGGTTTGTAACCTCTTGTACATAGCCTTTCCTAAACACTTCTCATCTAAATCAATTTTCTTCAACCTAACACTCCAAGGAGGAATTGATCACTCAGTCTTTTGTGCCCACTTATATCTCTGAGTATGTAAATTATTGGAATAGCTCATTAAGTATATTTGTTTAGATGTGTGTTTTACATTTCTGGGCTGTAACCTACATTGACAGAAATGAGTGTCTTCATTTTAATGTTGCTATGTCTAGCATAAAATAGTCAATGACTAATTGGCCAGATACCTGATGAATGAGTATCTCCATCGCAGAACCAAAGAGAAATCAGACCTGCTTATCAGTGTCATAAATAGGATTCTGTATACGTGTGTTTGCCTTTTTCCTTTGTCTTATTCCAAAGATTTAAGAAAGTTATAAAAGTACACATTCTGGCAGGATGAAATATTAATAATATTGGACATTAGGGTAAAATAAATGAAGAGGAATTGTAGAATTATGTTTAGAACTTTCAGAGTACTTTATTTTGGCCACAAGCAAATGCACCCAGAGTGATTCTGTTAGGAAGAGAAAGAGATAGATAAGGAATTTTTCAAAGAATAATCTGGGGTTTACTAAAGGTGGTATGGATTTAAAACAGAATATGGATATAGAAACTAGAGTATTTTGAAGGGAAATGTCTATCAGTGAAAAAAATCAGTATACTACACCCATGAAGTTATATATTCATAATGTTAAATTTATCTGTTTCATAGTCCATATATCTTAGAATAATGACATCTCATTGTTATTGCCTAAGGCTGGAGAATATACATGCATTATCATTGAATATTTAACTACAGTTCTTACTATGTAAGGGATTCTCAGGAATCTTTATCTTAGAATTTTGAAACTCTGTTCTTGCCATCAAGTATAGCATAAAAGAAAAACCAAACATATATTCATTCAAGGAAATAATTTTTCCTTTGAGTAGGGGAAAACACCAACCAATAAAAGTTTTATTTGATTCCTTTGAAGCACAGTTTTTCTAGTTATTTATGCTATTTCATTGTTGTGTTTGCAAGACATTTAGGATCTTGGAATTTGGAAAGATCAGAGAAACTGAGGATATAAAGGAACCGTGTAGGATTCAAAGGAGTATCTAAAAATATAAACCAATAGATTATTATCAAACACAGAGATTGTTGTATTTTAAACTAAAAAAATTGGTTATAAAGACAACTCCAAATGATAGAATTTGTCCTATCATCAAGTCTAAATAGTTGTATTTTCATCACTGAAAAAGATCATCTGGATTTAATGTATAATGCTTAGAAAACCTGAAATATTTAAATTCTATTAACCTTAACCACATTCTATACAATTAGCTAAGTTGCAGTGAGTTCAAGAACTTTGAGAGTAGTTGAAATTTATCATGATCAGTGATTATCTGATTTGCATATATCCTTATTAAAATACAATTTGTGTGATTGATTCCAATGTAGAAGAAAGACATATACAAGGTCTGTCCAGAAAGGATCCAGCCATGCAACTTGAAAAATAGAGACGTTTATTAAAGAAGATACAAGATATGAGAAACTTTGCACATAAGACAATGATGCCTCAGTCCCATTCAAAGTAAGCACCTTGGGACCTCACACAGTTCTCTCAGAGTCTTTCCCACTGTTCAAAACACTCTGCAAAATCCTTTGTTAGAATTGTCATCAGTTGCTCCATCATATTTTCATGAATCTCATCGATGGTCTGAAATCTCTTTCTTTTCAAAGGTGATTTTAGTTTTGGGAGAAGCCAGAAGTCACAGGGTACCATATCTAGCCTGTAGGGGGGCTGAGTTACCTGAGTGATTTGATATTTCACCAAAAAAACTCTGCACAAGACGTGATGCATGAGCAACGCATTGTCATGATGAAGCTGCCAATCACTCTTTTGCATAGTCCCCAAAAGCCTTCTGAATTATCCAAATAGTTTTCTGAGAAGAATGTTCAAGCTTAATGCAAAATTTGATGCAGATTTGTTGCTGTACTCACTCAGTTATTTTGAATGTGACAACCACACAGTACACATGCTCTCTTACCAGTGTCTACTGCCCCCACTGACTAGTACAGTGAAGTCATCATTGTTCACGCTTGCACATTCTAGTCCACTCTCCTTGGCTGCCAGTTTACATCATGTCATGCAAACTGTTTTTATATTAACAAAGGCTGGACTTTTTCTGGACAGATCTCATATGCTGGGGGGTTGATAGCTGCTTTCAGAAGAGATGATCAACCGCATTTATTCAGTTCTGGCAGTTTGTAATTGAAGGGAGGCACAAAATTAAGTGGTACTTATAAATAGTTCTTATTAAATTTAAGGTAAATATCTAGTACTTTAGGAATCCATGTTCCCTTGGTGTATCACTAAACTTGTTTACTTCTATTTTTATTTATTTTTTTATTGAGAGTTAAAGTAAATATTTGAATACATGTTCCCATTTCAGCTTAAAAGTGGAAAATCATTGATGAAATCTGCTCATCAGGTTATCATCAGAGTTTCCATCTTTTCAGAAAAACGTATTTTCTCTTTCCACATTTTGAGTTATAGAACTTGTCTATGCACTCCGTGGGGAAGAAAAATGAGAAACACATGTCCAATTTATTTCAATACTGTGAGAAAAAGAAGGTTTTAATTAGGGGTGTTTAAGGGAACTCCACCGACAAAATTCTTCAGTAGGTTAGGAAGTTGAGATTTCCTTCAATGAACTCTCATAAGCTGTCAGTTGCCAGGTGTAGATAATAACCTACCTTCTTTCTCCCAATATTTTTCTGTACTTGTCGTCTATTGGTAGTAGATGAAAAGGAGAGATGAGTTTTGTGGAGGCAGTGGCCAAGAGCTAGGAAAGATGAAGTCGTGCCTCCATGGAATTCACTGGGTTGATGTTGAGCCCAATGAAGAGTGCTAGAGGCAGTAGCTGAAGTTTCCATTTAGCAGAGTTTTGTAGGACTCTCCTGGAGGGCAGTGTTGGGAGCCTGGGCAACCCAGTTTGGAATGCAGTTGTGGAGAAGATTCTTTCTTATACCTATGCATGATATCCTTAGACTTCTGGAGGACAAGATGCTTTGGGCTGAATCCAGAAACAACCCACTGGCCATGGTTGTTGGCTTTCTCACGAAAGGTGGTAGCAATGGTGAAGCTTCCTGAAGGTCTCTGAAGGCAGCACAGGTGAACCTCTGAGAGATGGGGCTGGCACAGCAGGCTGACAAGGGCTCACAGAGAGCTAAGGAAGCAGCATTCTGATTACTTCTAGAAAGCCCTCTGAGATACTTGGGTAGTTTTAGTGGGGGGGCGGCGGTGGGAGATTAAGGCCTGTTTATTACATGGGTAGATACATTTGATCCAATCGTATCTTTGAACTACAGATATTCAAAGAGTGTTTTTCCTTTCCATTTAAAAATTATTAAATATCTAATATACACAAAAGTGTTCGTGTTTGTGTACAGAGTTAAATCTCCTTATTTGAAGATTTCAAAGATTGGAAATTGACCTATTCACTAAAATGTATCTGTAAGCTCAAGTGCATATTCATGGCACTTTCTGTCATTTGCATACACATGCAGAGCAGTGAAAAATCCGAGTCACCTGACAAGCACATCCCCACCTGGGATCCAGCAAGTTGAGGCTCTGCCTTCTGGTTTTGCCTCCTGTGATGTTAACACGTGTCCTTTCTGCGGCCTATTTAGTACCGTCTCTCACATTTTTGTGCTTTTTGTTGGTGATTTCACTGTTAAAACTGTCTCTAAGTGTGGTGCTGATGTGTTTTCCAGTGTTCCTAATTGCAAGGAGGCTGTAATGTGACTTGCAGACAAATATGTGTTAGATAAGATCTGTTCATGCATGAATTATAGTGCTGTTGGCCACGAGTTCAATGTTAATGAATCCACAATATATATTAAATATGGTGTCTTTAAACATAAGCAGGTAAAACCAGGTTATTCACTGGTGGGTTGGTAAAGTGTGAATGCAGGCTCGCGGGAGTTTAACTCTGTATGTGCCCTCGGAAAACAGTTCAGGGTGTGCTAATTTGGCATTTGCAGTGACTTTATGGAGCATAGCTATAATGAATAACTAGAAATGACTGTGCGTTATATGTGTATGTATATATATATATATATATATATATATATATATATATATATGTATGTATGTATAAAGAATAATGCCAGTGCACTCACATCCATCCTAAAAAATAAAACATCAACAACACCTTTGAAATGCTTTACATGCTTTTTCTGGATAACATTTTTCTGAGCCCTGTCTCTCCCCCAAGATGATCACCATCTTGAGTTTTGTGAGTAGCGCTTACTATTTTTCTTTGTTACTATGATGTATATAAATACCCTTTAAAAGGGATTGTATAGTCATAGTTTTGAACTCCATCTAAAAACCTGCAAGCAGTGTGCATCCTGGGCAACTTCCTTTCCCCCAGCTTTACTGAGGTACAAGTGACATTGAGTGAACTTGAAGTGCATGCGTGATGATTTCATGCACACATGTATCGTGAAATGATCACTGCAATAAGGTTAGTTAACACCTCCATCACTTCACATAATTACCATTTTTTTCTGTGTGGTGAGAACATTTAAAATTTACTTTCTTAGCAACTTTCAGACATGCCATGCAGTACGGTTAACTCCAGTCACCGTGCCACGCACTGGACCCCCAGGACTGACTCACGTCATGACTGGCAGTTTGTGACCTTTGACCAGCACATTCCTATTTCCCCCACCCCTGCCCCGCCCCAGTCCCTAGCAACCATTGTTTTACTCTTCGTTTCTATGAGCTTGGCTTTTTTATATTCCATACATAAGTGAAATCATATGTCTGTCTTTCTTTTCCTGACTTATTTCACTTAGCATAATTCCTTTAAGATACATCCATGTTGTCCCAAATGGCAAGATTTTCTTCTTTTCTATGGTTGACTAATATCCCATTGTGCATTTTAGTCAGTCGTGTAAAGGAAGGAAATATATGTATATATTTGTATCTTAACTTCTTTACCCATTCATCCATTGGTGGACACTTAGGTTGTTTCCATGTCTTGGCTACTATCATTAATGTGCTGATTTCTCCTTTTTTTCCACTTGAAATTATGTCTGTAAGATTTCACAGTGTATCATATACCCTTAGTTTGCTAATTTTTAGTACCCTAAGGAATCCCATTGTACAAAGAAGAACCAATATTTATACATTTTCCTATTGTGATATTTAGTTTTATGTGTCAATTTGACTGAGCCATGGGGTATCCAGATACTTGGTCAAACATTATGCTGGAAGTGTTCGTGAGGGTGTTCCTGCATGGTGTGGCATTTGAATTGGCCGAGTAAAGCAGATTGCCGTCTCTAATGTGGGAGTGGGGTCATCCAATCAACTCAACGTCTGAGCAGAGCAACAAGTGTGAGTAAGAGGGAATTCCTCCTGCCTGTCTGCTGGGCTGGCCACGTCTTTCTGTGCCCTTGGACTTGAGCAGAAAACTTGGCCTTTCTTGGTTTTCTAGCCTGTCCTCCTTCATACTGGGACTGATACTACCAGCTTGGTTCTCAGATCTTCAGACCATATGGGAGCTGTTCCGTCAGCTCTCCTGGTTCTCAGGCTGCCCGGTGTAGATCCTGGGATGTCTCAGTCTCCATAAGCACATGAGCCCATTCCTTATAATGCCTGCCTGTCTGTTTGTCTGTTTATCTATCTATCTACACACTATGGGTTCTGTTTCTCTGGAAATTCCTAATATACCTATTGGTGAATATGAACATTTGAGTAGTTTTCAGTATTTTTTGATGTTCCAAACAGTGTGTATAAATATGTTTACATAAGCTTCTGGGTACATGCTCAAGAGTTTTTCTAAGGTATATGTAGTACATTGTAGTGGGTATACTCATCTTAAACTTTACAAGATAATGAAAGTTATTTTCTACAGTAGTTGAGTGGATTTCTGACCCTGTTAGTATGCATAAGAACTTTTTCTTGCAGAAATTTGGTATTGTCTAACTACTAAATTTTGTCCAAATGTTAGCTATGAAATTAGTTTCACTTTTTATTTACTTGGTTTCTAAAAAGTTGAGCAACTTTTTATGTGCTTTTCATACCATTTGATTTCTTCATATGTGAAATGCCTGTCCTTTTTCTTTGTCCTGATTTTGTTTAGACACTTGTATTTTTCTTATGTATTTGTGGAAAGTTTTGCATTTTAAACACTGACGGTGTGTTTGGTATATAATTTGTAAACGTGCCCTCCAGTGTGGGTTTGCCTATTTGCTTTGTTATAGAGTACATTACAAACAGAAGTTCTCAGTTTACATGTGGTTGAATTTATCTATGTTTTCTTTTATGTTTGTACTTTTTATTTCTTTTTTAAGTGATCCTTCCAGACCTTGGAGCTATAAACTCTCCTGTTATATCCTAAGAGTTTCTCTTTTTTTCACATACATCTATTTTCCACCTGACATTGACTATTGTATATAGCTTAACACAGTAATTCAATTTCACTTTTCTAATTGGAGTATTAATTGTCTTGGCATGTTTTATCTCAGGGCTCTCCCTTCGTCACCAATCTGCACCGCCATCCCTACCATACATTAAGTTTCCACATTCAAGTGGATCTGTTTCTGGGCACTTTATTTTTGTTTTATTGGTACATTTGTCTTTCTCAGAGCCAAATCTATGCTATATTAGTTTTTATAGCTCTATCACTGTATCAGTCTGGTTTGACTAAGTATTGCTAGGTAACAAACAACTCTGAAAATTCAGTAATTTAGCATAAAAAAGTGTATTTTTCTCTTATGAAAAATCTGTTGCAGGTTTGGAAAACTGCCCAGAGCCTCTGTCCTGCAGAGAATGGCTCAAATTGTATCTTCCCATCAACTCATGATTCCATGACCAATAGAGCAGAAGGTAGCTTTGGAGTATCTAAGATGGCAATTAAATACTTGTGCCTAAAAATGTCACATGTCATCTCAAGTCATCTTTTATTAGCGAAAGCAAAATTTATAGCCAACTGTAGCAGTAAGGAAGCATAATGAATTTGAATAACCGATTTTATAACGTTAAAACAACTATTCATTACCTGAATACATCCCAATTGGCCACGATGTAGGGTGCTGTTCTCACTTACATTTTGTTTTGTTACTGTTGCACCCTGTCATCATTGAATGGGCCCGTAACTTTCTTTTTTACACGTTCATGTTATCTTTATCTGGTTTTCATATCAGGGATATACTGGTACACTGGTATAGTAAAACAACTGGGGAAATGTGCCCTCCTTTTCTCTTATGAAAATAACTCTTTTCTCTTATGAAAGAGTTGATATAAGATTAAAATGGTCTTTTCCTTGAATATTTTGCAGACTTTTCTGATAAAATAATCTAGGCCTAATGTTTTATTTTGAGATGTTTCCATTTCTTTAATTATTTATGTAATTCTATTTTTTTTGTTTTCAGAGTTTCTTTGAAGCATATTTTTGTAGGTACTTGTTTATGTTATTTAATTTTTCATATTCAATGGTAGAAACTGATTTTTAATATTCTGGTTTTTATCTACTGTCTGCTGAATTTCTAATCACATCTTCTGTTCCATTCATATTATTGATTATCTGTGCTCTCTCTTCACAATCTCTTTGCTAAAGATATGTCAATTTTATGTTTTTCGAAGAGCCAGTGGTTGGATTTCTTTTATCTTCTCTATTATATTTTTATTTTTATTTTCAATTTCATTAAGATTTGCTCTTAAAATGTTTTGAAGTTATTCATTGCATGTTTAGAACTTTAGTCACTTTTTGGTAAAGGGACCCTTACATTGTTATGTAGCGACACTATGACAAGCAAGGCTTCCTCTTGAAAGTCTGTTTTCATGTTGTGACAATGCAATTGCACAGTGACTTTTGGTTCGTGTTTTCTTGGGGTGTATTTTTCAATCACCTACCTTTCCATATTTCTATATCTGTATGTTTCGGTCATAACTCATAAGTTTTCTAACTGTACTCTGACAATCTTATTCTTTTTATTGAAGAACACAGTTCACTTATATTTATATGGATTAATGATCTGAATGGATTGATTTTTACCATCTTATTTTTCTTAATTTTTCTGTTTCTTCTGTGGTTCCCCTTCTTATATTCTTTTGGATTGATTTTTTTTTTCTTTTTGCCTTCCTACAAGTTTGGATGTTATGTACTCTATTTATAGTCTCTTAGGACTAATTCTAGACATTAAAACATGCGTACTTAATATTATCTAAAGTTAACTTATATCTTTGCCCTGATCCCAAACAGTACAAGCAGCTTAGAAAACTTTAACCATCCTTCTGCCATACATACTATTTTGTTTTGATTTCAGTTTTTTCTTTATTAAAAAAACTGTTAGACTTTATTAGTATTTTTTTTAAAGATTTTATTTTTTTTACTTATTTTTAGAGAGAGGGGAAGGGAGGGAGACAGAGAGCAATGTATGGTTGCCTCTCACATGGCCCTCACGGGGACCTGGCCTGCAACCTAGGCATGTGCCCTGACTGGTAATCGAACCGGGACCCTTTGGTTCCCAGCCCACGCTCAATCCACTGAGCTACACCAGCCAGGCATTATTAGTATTTTATTCCATCCTTTTTTATTAACAGCTAGCGACACATTTACAAACTTCTGTGCTGTCACTACTTCTCACATTCCAAACCATTTGGAGGTCCTAGTGCTTCTTACTGAAAGAGACCTTTTATTTTTATTTATTTTTTAAAAATTATTGAATTTATTGAGGTAACCCTGGTTAATAACATTTTATAGGTTTCAAGGGGAGCAGAGTTAGGGGGCTGGGTGAAAAAAGTGAAGGGATTAAGCAAAAACTCATAGACACAGGTAACAGTATGAGGAGAGCCTTTAGAAATGTCTTTATTGAGAACATATTGGTGCTAAACACTCTTGAGTTTCATTTGGTCTCGTTTTCCAAAGAAAATTTCACTGGTATAGAACTCTGGGTTGCTGGGTTTTTCTCTAAATTCTTCAAAGGTGTTTCCCGTTTTATTTTGCTCCTGATTTTCTTTTTAATTTAAGAAGTCAGGTATCCATTTTATCCATCTTATCATTCATTCATTTGTAATCTTTGCTTTCTCTCTGATTGCTTTTAGGATTTTATCTTTAGCTTTTGTCCTGCAGTTTCAAAACCATGAGGCTAGGTATACATTTCCTTTAACACGTCCTCGTTGTTGTGCACAATTCTACTTCAGACTGGGGGTTTTGGTATTCATCAGCTCTGGAAATTCTTAGGACAGTCTCATTAAATACTGCACTTTCCCCATTTAAAAAAAAAATCTCTCCTAACAAATTAAATATCTATTACACATTCTGACTTTATCCACAGAAGTTTTCTCTCTTTTTTTTTTTACCTCTATACTACATAATCATTTGTTTCTGTATTTTTATATTCTAGTTCTCTAAATCTCTCTTCAGCTATATAGATTAGCTTATTTACTGAGCTTTTAAAATTTTATTTAGTTTAGTTTTCTTTTTTTGTAAGTTCCATTTAGTTCTTTTCCAAATATGATTATTTCTGATCATTTTTGGTTCATTATTCATACTTTAAATTATTCTTTATTTCTTAAAATATATTAATTATAGCAGTAACTCTAGTACTTAAACATTTTTTATATGATTCTTCTGTTTTATTTTTTCTTAAGATTCTTGATCATGGCTTATGCATTCTCTATACTTTACTTTTTATGAATATTAGCTTATATTAATTGTCTCTATTAATTGATCTGTAAGTTGAAGATACATGTCTTAAAGAGAATTATCCGTGCTTTTTTCTGGAAGCAGACACTGAGATGGAATTTGGGGTGCAAGATGTTTATGAAAGATTAAGCATCACTGAGCAGAGTGAGAAGTCAAACTTTGATGTGAACCTGATGTGGCTTTGGTCAGTCCAGTGGAAAGCTCTCAAGAAAATAGAGCCCATCAAGATTATCTCACAAAGGACTGGAAAGGCTAGGCTTTTACACTTTTACCTCAGTCATCAGAGGTGGGCTATTCTGGGAAGGTCATGATCTCAGTGGGGTGGGTGTCTGTAACTGAGGCATATGCTAAATGTTATCTGCAGTTTGGCATAGGAAGTCCTACCTTCAAGGGAGATCTGGGAGTATTTTTCTGTGTCTGTCACATGGGGGAAACATATATAGGAGTTGTCGAGATAACCTGTAAGCATTGGGTGTATGTTAGAAGGGGCCTAAAGATCAATCCACTGGTCTTTATGGGTTGACAAAGGAAGAGTATAAATTAAGATACTTGGGAAGGAAAGACCAGAAAAAGAAAAGGTCCTTTTCTTAAGTTTTTATAATGAAAATAAAAAGTTTGAGAATGATTAAACATGCATTATCAAATGGAAATTGCACTCCACTTAGCATAGAGTTGATTTAATCATGAATGCAGATACGCAAATCATAAGTTTTCTATATCAGGACTCTTACCAACCACTAATTTTACTTCTTTAAGCATCAGTGAAATGCTTAACTGAGTGGTCATAAAGAAAATGCAGCCATTCTGGTATTTATTTGTTTTTGTTGCCCTGAATTCTTTCTCAACATATGATCCTATTTTTTATGCTATTCTATAGAAATAATTATTTCCTTGAATCATGGCTTTTAATATTAATTAAGAAATTTCTTAACTTTATAGTTGGAAATTGTTCAACGTTCACTTTATTAACTCTACAGTCTAAATTGACTTCATTTCCAAAGTTTTGCTTCCTTTCAATGCATTCTTTAAAATGCCTGCTGCCAATTTCTTATTGCCCTCGAGTGGCTTCTCTGAATTTGTGATTTTCTTGACTGCTGTTCTGTGTCTGTGATCTGATGTTCCGTGCTCTGTGTCTAGTACCTGTATCTGTTGACCTGCAGCAGTCTGCTACAACGTTTCATTGGAAAACCAACCTATTGAATAATCTGTGCAGAAAAGGAGTTTCCCAATCCAAAGATATAGAATCTCTAATGCTTACTTTAACTATTATTATCTTCTATGACCACAGACACATGAAGTTTTATAATTCCATTTCAAAGTCTCTATCATGTAAGCTACATAAGATCTATGGTGCAGATATTTTGACAGTTCTTTGATTAGGTAATGGTATTATTCTAGAAAGTAGCCCTTGAAATTCAAAATAACAGCCAGGCCTTTTGAGAAGTGGCCCCTGACCTTTCTTTCAGTCACTGCTGTATGCATCAAGTCAGATTGTCCCCACTAGCCTGGCCAGAAGTCTTCGATGAGGGTGTAGTGCTACATACAAGCATTGAGGACTGGGTGTAAGTGAAGCAGTAAGTAATTTGTCTACCATTGTGGATGGTGAAAGATTGACTGAGATGGTTAACTTTATGCTAATAAAATTAACTGGAGAAATTAACTGGATTACAGGGTGCCCGGATATTTGGCTAAACATTATTTCTGGGTGTGCCATTAGGGTTTCTGGACGAGGTTAGCATTTGAATTGGTAGACTGAGTAAAGCAGATCGTTCTTCCCAATGTGATTAGACATCCTCCAGTTCTGTGAAGGGAGAAAAGGGGAGAGAAAGGGAGAATTTGCTCCCTCTGACTGATTGCTTTAGCTGAACATCAGTCTTCTTCTGTCCTTGGATTGGGACTTAAACCTCTGGACCACGCATTCTTAGAATTACGCCACTGGTTTTTCTGTTTCTCCAGCTCGCACATGGTGGATCATTGGACTTCTCAGCCTCCATAATCATGCAAGCCAATTCCTTATAAGAAATCTCTTTAGACCTGTATCTATATATTTTACATGCATATGTATATGTATTTCATATTATGTGTATATAATATATATAGAGAGATCTAAGGATATTCATTATATAATTATAATTATCCTATTGGTTATGTTTCATTGGAGGATCCTAATACAATGGCCTATGCAGATCTCCTGTCCTGGGCAGTGTAGGAGCTGGATACAGAACAACATGCGGGCTACCAGAGCTGATGACAGTCAAGCAGTGTCCCCACTGTGTCAAGGTTGCCTAGCCTAGTTACAGGCCACTAATTAATTGTTAGGAGAATTAAAAGGCCCTTAGGATCTAGTGATAATCTACTATTGAATGGATTTCAATCCCAATTCTATTACTGACCTGTTGTTGGTTCGAGGAGCAGAAATGGCATGAGGAAAAAATTACTTAATCAATAACGTCAGGACAAATGATAACAATAACCCCAGGGCTACTGAAGTCTATTTTCCTTTAATTTAAAAAAGATTATTATTTTGTAATGACAACATTTTGTGAAAATAGCATAATCTCCCTAATTCTCTTATATAGAATTGTAGATATAGAATAGTAGTCTCCTTTTTCAACATCTGATTGGTATCTGTAACCACTTAGTGGCTAGGCCACCCCAATACCATGGTGACATCACTGGACACTTGATCCTTCCAAACACACTTCTTTCTCATTCTTCTCGTCCTTTCCTCTACACTCAGTTTCTTTTCTAATATTCTCCCCCTTGACCCCTTGCTTTCCTCTCTACGTAGCGTCTCTTCTTTGGCTCTGCTTTTGGTCTACCAGTGACAGACTTAGTCTAAGAGGGACCATTGCCTATGGGCTATAAGGCATGTTGAGTTTCCTTCCAGAAATCATGGAAAAGTGAGGTATTATTATCAACAAAGAACTGTAAAAAATTTTTTTTTCATTGGTAGGAACAGCAGCAGAGAAAAACATAAGCTAGCTTTACCCTTAATGTGTTGGTATATGTTTTTAAGCTCATATTTGGAGGTCACTCTGGGTGGAGAAGTCATGCAAGATATGGCTAAACATGCATTCCATGGGGCAGAAAAAGACACATGAGGAAGACACTTGGATTGTTTTTTCACAGAATTGGACACATTCTTGCCCCATCACTTTCATTCCAGGGCACAAATCTTTCCTTGGCACCAAGAAGGGATGTGGATTCCTTGAGACCTGCTCCAGTCTGTCACACCACTCGTTGTCCCAGAAAGATATTTTCTGCTTATTCTCAACAGATCTACAGGACGATATTTTAGCTCATGTCCCCTTGCCTGCACACATGTACTTGCTGTCACCACCAACACTGCCTTAGCATCCTGGGAAGAGGCAAACATTAAAGTCGGGGTGGGGCTTCCATTTGTCAAATGTCTAAATGTCTAAAAATGGTGTTTGCAGATACTCTGTGGAAAAATGTGTGCCCTTAGTCTGTGATGCTGATGGAAGAGATGGTAATTATGAGTCACGTCGATAAGATTGGTCTGCGTTTTCAGAATGCCTCGGGTAACCGGAGCCTCTTTTGCCCCGAAGGAGAGCAGGTTGAGGTGATTTGCTGCACTGTACACGGGAGGGTCTCTGGGGGACACACTGTGCACCCCTCCCTTGTAGCAGCAGAGGCTGGCTCTTGTCATCCTTAAGGGGTTGTGCTGCCTGTTTGGGGTGCAGTTTTGGAGAGTGGTTCATATTGTATGCTGGAAGATTCTTTGTTGCCTTACCTGGAAGAGTGATTATTAAAAAAATCCTGAGCTCTGTGAAGTTTTTGAGGGCAGGATATGGTAGAGAAAAAGATTAGGTGGGCAAGGCCTCGAGACAGTTTAAATAAAAAGGGAGGGGTTTGTTTTTATTATTTGCATTAATGTTCAGCACCAGTTTTCATTTGAATAAAGGGCAGAGCAGCTAAAAATCTTGACTTAGGGCATTTTAATGAACATTTTTGTGTTTTATTTTCCCTAGGCAAAAGGTAATGATAGTGTTTATACCCCCACTCCCATAAAAGTCACTGCCCTGTCCCCTGCTTTCTTCCAGATGCCATGGATGTTGTGGAGAAATAATTAGATCAAACCTATAAAGTGCCTTGATCTTTGAGAGAAAGACCCTCTGAAAATACAAGTTGTCATTATGCTTGTCTCCTATAGACACATTCAAGCACAGATGTTCCCATCCTAACTCAGGGCCCGTCAGTTTGTGCCATTTAAACTGGAGAAAACAGTTGGAGTTATCAGACAACTTCTAAGGAACAGCAGATCTATAGATCTTAGTGGGGGACCGAACAGCAGGATAATATGCTCAGAAAACCAAATATATATTTTTTATTGTCCTTATTCTCTGCCCCACTTCATTTTCCCTGGTCATCCTCTCCCTTCTCAGCTATACTTCCAAGCGCCTCTCCACATGGTCCCAAGACCTCAAAATTCTCTCTAAATTTATTAGAAGAGGTATTTTCATTCAAAGGGGTATCTTTATTAAAAGAGGTACAGTGATAGATCATTGTCATCACTGCAGTCTTTCTCCCTCATTTAGAAGTTGGCATGAAAGGCGTGATGTACAGAACAATATCATCTGCTTTAATGATTTGTAGGCTGGAACTGGAGCTCAAAGGCTCCAGGCTTTCTAGCTCACACTGTGCGAGGGAAACGGCCAGTGCTCATGTTTTATTGGCAGGATGGGAACAAAGGATGGTAAGAGGACAATACAGGGGCCACGTGAGTCCTAACAAGCCTCATGAAATTGTTTCAACTGTCTTCCCAAACCTCAGCTGTCGTGACAAATGTGTCAAAACGACAGACAGGGAATACTGGAAGCTGGGGCAGCCTGGGTCAAAGTGGATGGGACTGTGCCTCCGAGTCAGGCGCTGAAGAAGGTAGGAGAGAGACCAGAGAGTCTTTGTAGAAAGTGGGACGACTGGCATTTACTCTTATCCTCGCTAAGTATTACTAAGGACTTTAAGAAAAAAGGTCATTTCAGGCCTGGAAAGCCACTTGGTCATTCCAACTGCTTTAAATTTGTATTGGTGCCATTACAATTCACTGACCTGAAATTGAAATATAAAAAACAACCAAGTACTCATCTCAAAGTTTGCAAGTAACTTGCTCCCAGATGTGAAGAGGCGTTCTTGTGTTTCCTGGGCCAGCTGTCATGCATCTGGATATTTCATTTAGATTGTCTGTGAACAAGTATGTTTGGGTAAGTTGTGACTTCTCTTCAAGGGAACAAGACATGCGTTGAAGCCCACATGGCTTCCTTCTGGAACATATATCTGGGGCTGAGCTCAAAGCGATGATCTCATAAGTGCTCTGAGTAAGCTGCCAATGTCCCTGCCGCCTACTGTACAGAGATTTCAAGTTCACAAGCCTGTGAATTTTTCCATAATTCTATTCATGTGCATAGAGAAAAGTAAATATTGAGTTCTTCAGATGACACCTTATTTTCTGCTCATTTCCCTTCAGATCACCAGGGTCAGGCAGTAAAAGAATACTAGTAGTCTTTGCTGAGGAGAACAAAAGCCACCATGTGTCTAGGAACTGAATTTGAAGTTTCATTGGGATGGACTGCATTGTATTTTTAAAATGCTGTCCAGTGAAGTGGAAGTTAAAGCAGAAATGTGTTTTTAATGCAAGTAGCTGGATTTTGCCTAGGTTCAAAGGGGTACAGATCAGTGTTTTGTTTCTGAATTTAAAGCTGGCCTCCTCACCAGGAAATGAAGAAGTGGGGACTCAAAAAACCTGGGTTCTTGTCCACAGCCTAATAGAAATTGTTACTTACTTTTTTCACGCTTCAAAAGTTGCATCTGCAAAATGGGGATAAGTGACCTTTATTGACCTCCTAAAAACACTGTAAAGCAGGTGGTTAATGTCTTTAAAGTCTAAGGTAAGTAGCTGTTCAATCAAGAGGGTTTTCTTTATTATTGTAATACCAATCACAGAGTGGGTTCACCTCAAGTAATTGTTTTCTTTTGTGTCTAATGATGCATTCTTAGAGCTCTCAGGGAGCCACTTCCATCACAGAGTCAACCAGAGTCCCTTGATTACTCTTTGAAAGGGAATGCAAACCTACTGCTAATATCCAGTGGGGAAACAGGTAGTCTCAGATGCTGTTGATGAGAGTGGGAATTCAAACAGCTATTTTGGCAAATTCTATCAAAATTTAAAGTGCTCAAACCCCTTTAACCAAGCAGTTTCACTGGAAGGTTACAGGTGTGCGAAGTAACATATGCAGCAATGGCCATTTGCGCTTTTTTTTTTTTTTGAAAGTAAAATATTAGAAACTATTAAATGTTTGTCAGTGAACAGTGGAAAAACTTAACTGATGGTTCACCCATACTGAGACATCCTACAGAGCAGTTAAAAAGAATAAAGTTCTCTTTGTAATGGTAAAATTCTCTTTGTACTAATGAAGAGCTCTATTTTTTTTAATTTTTTAAATTACTTTATTGTTGTTCAATTACAGTTGTCTGCATTTTCTCCCCTTCCCTCCCCCTGACCCCATACAAAACCATATGGTACATTTACACAATGGAATTCTATGCAGCAGAGAGAAAGAAGGAGCTTATACCCTTTGCAACAGCATGGATGGAACTGGAGAGCATTGTGTTAAGCGAAATAAGCCAGGCAGTGAGGGACAAATACCATATGATCTCACCTTTAACTGGAACATAATCTACAAAAGAAACAAACAAACAAAATATAAACAGAGACATTGAAATTAAGAACAATCTAACAATAGCCAGAGGGGAGGGTGGAGGGGACTGTGGGGAAAAGGGTTTTCAGGAACTGCTGTGAAGAGCTCTTTAGTTGTACATTTGAATGAGGAAACAAAGGAATGACATGTTCCCATTTATGTCACAAAAGTATATTTTTACATGTGCATATGTGAAGGTAGAGAAAGTTTGGAAAGCTAGGGAATATATGTACCAGTCTGATGACCTCTGGGAAAGGGAATGGGGAGCACAGGCAAGGGGTTGATGACTTCACTTTTATTCTCTGTATTTCCATAAGCTGTAAGGAACATCCTTAATTATTTTTATATAAATAGATTTCAGAGACATTTCTATTTGGCCAAGAAAAAGTTTAATGAGCCTGTTCTACATCAGATTTTTCCCCTAAAATCTGTCATAGTAATTCTATAGTCCATTTCTATTCTGGGTACCATCAGAACTGATTAATAGAAGATCCAAAATTGTCAGGGCAGAGTTACAGCTTGGGTATGTTGTCTTTCTTCAATGGCTTTAGTTTCCTTAATTTCCTTTTTATTTCCCTCTTTTTTTTTTTCATTGGACATCAGGGGGCTAAGGAATTTTAAAAAGCATGGAGTGGTATCTTAGAAAGTCTATTCCACAAAACACTTGTATCAAATTTGAATGAGAATCCTATTATTCAAAGCACAAACCAGAGAACTCCATTCCTCCTTTCTCTTTCTAAGAAGAAGCCTATTTTCCTGTTATGTGATTTGCCTGGAATTGGCCTTCCTCTCAGCTTCAGCAATGGGCCCTGATTGGCCTCAGCCGATCTGCCACACTCTGATCAACTGAAGAAGAACCAAACCTAAAGCACACCACTTTTCTCTGGCCCAAGAGGGCATGAGACTTAATCATGAGAAAACAACAGTTGTTCTTGATGGTTGGGGAGAGGCAGCTTCCTCTGCCCTTTGGAGGTAAATGAGGACTCTCTGGGAGAGGCCACCATGAGGCAAGTCAGTCCCCTTGAGGACAAAGCCTACACAAGGAGGAGGGCGGAGGTGAGTGGATTTCAGAGACTGGAATTCCTACCTCTCCTGCCTAGAGCTCACACTAGTTTTTAGTTAAAGGGGACTGTAAACTCATTTTATTGGTCCAGTTGGTTCTGGTTGGTTTTCTGTTGTTTGTAACACTGTGAGAAGAGGTGTAAAGTGCTGGTCCAGAATGGGACTGCAGTGTTGGTGCTCGGGTTTGAGTCCCGCTGTCGGCTACTGGCTGAGCAAGCCTCGGCAAGTGAAGAGAATTAATAATGGTACCAATCTCAAGTGTGTTTCTTGTGATTGAATGAGTTAATACATGTAAAATGCTTGACTCTGTGGCTGGTATGTAACAGTACTCAATAAATTCAGGGTGCCTCAGGAGTCATCAGATGAACAAAAAAGAGTTTCACCATTAGGTAGGTTTGGGGAATCTGTGTCAATCGGAGTAAAGATGGTTTCTCCACTGAGGGACTTCTTAAAGACTTTAATATGCTAATATGCATTGCGAGATCCCAGGTTGAGATACATGTAGTATTGCCCAGAGTCATTTGTCCGTGGGAAACTTTTTTTTTTTTAACTGATCAGGAGAACCTGGTTCTGGGAATATTGACTTTGAGAGAACATTAATTAAACTAGGACTCATGCCCTGGCTGGTGTGTGGCTCAGTGGATTGAGAACCGGCCTGTGAGCCAAAAGGTCGCTGGTTCAATCCTGGTCAGGGCACTTGCCTGGGTTGTGGGCCAGGTCCGCAGCTGGGGGCATGCGAGAGGCAATTAATTGATGTTTCTTTCCCTCTCTTTCTCCCTCCCTTCCTCCCTCCCTTCCTCTGTCTCTAAAAATAAATTAAAAAAAAATTTTTTTTAAATCTTAAAAAAAAAGAAAAGAAGGTGACTTCAGAGTAAAATAGGACTCAGTATGTCAGATGTTCAAGGGTCTATCGGTTTGGCTCCTTTATAATCACTGTTCTGTTTATGCAACTGAAAGTTATACACCTGAGGTTTTCTTCATCCTATGCCCGTCTACCTAATACTCAAACTGGCACTGACAATGTAATTTTCATCTGCAGCCAAAACTATCAGAGTTCAGTGCTGAATATTTTTAATAATAATAGCTACCATTTATTGAGCGGCTATAATATGCTAAGTACTTTGCTAAACCCTTCACATTCATTATCTTATTAATCTTCTTAAAAGGTATATGATGTAGATATGATGATTTTCTTTCTTTTGCAGATAAGATAGCTGAAGCTTTGAGAGAAGTAGAAATTGCAAAGGTCATCAGCCGGTTAGTGGCAGAGCTTGAGTTTGGAACCGGGTCTGTCACAATTTATGATAGTAACCAATACAGTAAGCTGATATAAGGAAAACTCCATTAGAAATTGTCTTGGAGTGCACATCTAGGTATTTATAATATAAGACTGGTGACCCAGCAAAATCCTTAAAAGCAATCTATGCCCGGACAGTGAAGCACACACACAGCACTCCCAGACTAGTGAAAGTGCTTCTTTTTGTTTTTCATCTCACGTGGATTTCAAAGCCGCCTGTATCAAAGCACCACCACCTAGAAACGGAAAACTCCACAACATGGCTTCTTTATCAAGGAGTATCTGTTTCTTACAGCGATCAGATTGCCTTTCAGCCTTTCTCTGCATAGTTGATAATTCAGAAGCACTCTCCTATACGGTAATTAAAGATGAGTTCTCCAGCCCCGTTGAAAAAACTCCTCAATTTAGCTATGACAGGTTATATTTTATAATGAGGTGAAAGGATATCACTGCCAGAGAAAAAAAAAATCCGCGGACTCTGCTACTCACAAAAGGCTGTCAAATATTATCTGCTTCAGTGTAGAGGCTCATTGTGAAAAGAATGCTTCTGTGGGGTTTCAGGTTTTCCTTGGTCTATCTTAGTCTCAGAACAAACAACTGTGGAGAAATGGTAAAGCCCTGGAAGAAGTCAGACTCTCGGTGACTGACCGGGCCATTTTCCCTTAGAACAGAAGCAGATGCTCACAAATAGCCCCGCTCACTGCCAGTTCAGAAGAGTCCTAATTACAGTCCAGACCTTCGTAACAAAGGCACAGCTAGAGGATGGAAAAATTTGCTCCAGGTTTCACAGCCTCTCTCTGGGCCTGGGATGTTTATTATAAACAGTTTTTGGGGATTGTTTTGGTAGACTGTCAACCCTTGTTGCCCTCTGTTTCCTCGTTCGAGTGTGTTTTGCAAAATTATTGTGATTGTCACCTTTGCCCTGAGCAACAATGACCTAACTTTATTTCCTGTTTAAATTTAGACCAGAATATCTGTGGAGTTCATATCACATTTGTTGGCGCTCCCTGTGTGTTTTATATATACTCACATACATCCGTACATATATACACATTCATTCAAGGCTGAAGCTGTTGGGCCCAGGCCCGGCTTCAGCTTTGGTGTGCCACCTCAAATGAGATTCCGCAGTCCCCAAGGGCTTTCAGCCATTTGCCTTTTGGAAATGCCTGACAGGTTGGAAGCTGCTTCATTTCCTGTGGTTCTTTCAAACACAGCCAGCTGTGTGAATATGGAACTTGCTGTCTTCCATGTTGTTCCAGTAGGTGTTTCAGAAACTTCCTGAATGGGATTCTATTAGTTCCATATTTTTTTCTTCACCCAGTTGAGATTTTTTTAGTGGACATACATGCATATGTGTATATATATATGTGTGTGTGTGTGTGTATGTGTGTGTATGTAATGTACATATAATTTTTATGATATAAAGATCTTATGGAAAGTTCACAGCTATAAATGACAGATGAAGAGTCAAAAAGTAAAGTAGTGAGACCTGGAGTTCCTAGTTTTGTGTTCATTTCCGTGACACCAGAGAGGCCAATGTATAAACAAAACCCAAAGGGGAAATTAAATTTGTCAGCTGAAATTTTTTATTTAAGAAATAGTCACAGTTCTAGGAAATATTACAGATTATGTGACACCAGACAGCCTTTATTTATCCGCCTTTTCATTGCCACAGAGAACATGTTAACCTTGAGAGCACCTGAAAAAATTCAAGACATCTGAGTCCTTGATTCCCTATTTACTTCCAATAATAATTCAGGTTTTGTGTCAAAATTCTGATAAATATTGCCAAGAAGACAAATTACTTCTGGACTTTGTTTCTTCAGAGGATGATATCATGTTAAAAGTTGGCAGAAAATGTGTTTGTTAAATATTGACTTCAATAGCTTGAAGGAAAAATATTGAGACCCCAAAAATGTTGAACAAGTGACATTATATCTTGGCGTATCTAGAGAGAATCTAGCCATAAAATAGAACCTCCAGTGATGTATGTCCCCGTGGGACAGTACTATTTCAGTATATTTTGTTTGTTTGTCGCACCATTCTCTGAATCATTCTAATGTTTATTGTGTTTTGGTGTATATTTAGTCTTTATTGCTTTTTCTCTAAATTGTTGTAAGCTTAGGGTTCCTAGAGTGCTGTCTATCCCAATTTGTGACAGCACCATCTAGTGGTGGAATGGTAGCTTTTTCTCCCCAGATTTAAGTGAGGTGGATGAAAAGTATGCTGGGAACCAAAGCCATTTTGCAAAGCTCAGTGGTTGCCTAACGGGGTCTAAAACTAAAATTCCACTGTGTCATAGTTTTACCTTTTCTCTGTGCATCTTTTATCATTTTTTCTAAGAAAGGGTTTATAAGAAGAGGTAAAAAACAAAGCCAGTTTATAAATTTAGCTTCTTTATGAAGGCTTATGATAGCATCTTGTATTCAATAAAAGGTAATGGCTTTTTTGTGTCTGTGTTCGGTCTCTCTTTTGACTTCTCATCAGCTTGATAAGATTACTAATTTTCAGGGTTTCACAGCTTAATTGGCTCCCCCGTCTGTTCTCTTTTGCCATGTAGGTTTTGCTGAACCGTTCCATAAGAGAATCTAATTTTTAAAGATGTTTAAAAAAAGAGATAAAGACTGTGTTTATTTCTAGTTTTCCAGTGTTAAACAACTGAAGGAAAATATTCTTCATACTATACTGTATTCAGGGTTATCTCCTTTATTCCTGTTTTCATTGGAACTTACTTCTGGGGAATTCAAATTGTTCTTTTGTTTTTTTCTTTTTGTCCTAAGTTTATAGGTTCTAGATATTAGTACCCAGTGAATCACATGTTTTTCTTTGGCTTTTCCATACTTGCCATTGTGACAAGGTTTTCACCTTACGAATCAGTCAGAACTGGAGTTCTGACCTTGTAACTCAGCCCGTTTGAGTTTCTGACCCCTCATCTAATTGTTGATCTTCGGAAGTACAAGTTACAGAATCAAAGAAGCTGATTTCCTGCTTTTTTCCATTTCCTACTACGTGACCTTAGGTAAAATAGTTGACTTCTAAAAGTCCATTTTATCATCCATTAAATACAACTTTTGGAGCATGCTTTTGAAGATTAAGTTTTTCTGCACTTCTATGGGGATAGCAAACACATACTGCATTTCAGGTGTTACTCCCATCTCTTCCTGCCAGAGGCCCCAGGCTGCTCCCTCTAGCTACACTCCCAACTTTAAGTGGGGTAGATAGAACTGCCACTAGGAGATTCTGGTGCCGTGATCTTCAGGGGACAGTTCTTGGCTTTGTCAGTTTCAGTAGCCATAGCCAGCTCTCTACAGTTTACTTTCCTTCCCGTGACAGTCTTCTTTTAAGGCCCCACTACAATTCAGAGGTGAGCTCACTTGGGTTATAAATGACAAATTCTTTTCTTTTTTAATCCTGCTTCTATCATCTGGTGATCATGGGGGGTTGAAAACTAGTGAGAACATGATATCTGTGCATGGTTTTCCCCATGAAATGATTTTTGATTCTCAAAGCAGGAACTTAAATGGAAATGAGAGTCTCACAAATAAATCACTTTGAGCATGGCTTTTACAACTAAAACAAGAGTTAGTGTGTGATTCTCTGTTCCAGACTATCTTATTTCTTTGTGTAGTGATTGTGTTCCTCCCTTTTTGGCATCTGAAGAAAGATGCCTTATGGAAAATTCCTTGAGAGCCGTGACCACAGCTTATTTATCTCTGTTGCCCTCACAGAGCTTAGTACAAAGCCTCTCCCATGGAGATGCTTCCTAAATATTTGTTGAGAGAAAAGACTACCTTTTTCAAACAACCCTCCTACAAAGACTACTTCAGGAAAGTAAAGGTGCCCTAGATTTGATGGTTGGTAGCTTAATCCCTGAATATTTTGAAGTTGACTCTCGTTTTCAGTACTGTAGGACCGCCCAGTCACCGTCCTGCCAATTTTACTTGGGGTTCAAACTATACATATCAAAAGTTAATTCTGATTTTTTGAAAATTGGGTACTATTTTTTTTGTTTATTCAGCTGTAAGAACCTAATTTAAAAATCTAGATATCTTTGTGAAAGATAACTATAGCTTTATAATTGATAGCTAAGCTGAGTATTTTCTATTATTATCCTTCCATATACCAGGGAATAGACAATATATGTTATTATTCACCCTCACAATATCAGTGCTGTGAGGGTTTAATGCCTAGAAAAATTCAGACTTCTCATAGATTAAATTTGCTTCAACATTTGCTCGTTAAATCTCTTAAGAGCGAGAATTTTTTTTAAAGACCTTGCAAACAGAACTGTGTGTAATTTCTCTTACCTAGTGAGTGTCTGCTTGAGCCCAGCATCAGTGTGTATTCATCATTCTTTCACTGATTCAGTCGTTACCTCATTTATGCATTTGACATTTATTGAGCGCCTTCTGTGTGCCAGGACAGAGGAGAGTTCTGGCAGACCAGAACCACCAATTAAATACTATCCTCACCATGATGACCTCAGACTCTTGTACAGTAGGGGGTCAATTAAACAAACATACTGCATACAATGTGACTGGTGCTCCGGTGAGAGGTAAGGAGCTCTTTGGGAGCGCCGAGGGAAGCGCATTTTGGAAGGCCTGTAAAAGTCCCCGGTGAGGTAGGGAGGGGCAAGCTTCCAGCTGGGTCTTGAATAACTGGGGGTTCACCAGGTGAAGTAGAGAAATAATAGTAACTCTACAGATTAGAGTCCTGGGGAAAATTATTAACTCTTTGGCTTATTCTTTTAACACAAAACAGGGATTTTCCTCACATTTTAATTAATTATTTAATAATAGGTTTGGCCATTTGCTAAATCCCATTCATTCCTCATTCTGTTTAACCTAAGCACTTTGGGTGGGCCTTTCCTTGCAGGAATAGGAAAATCATGTACACTGACAATTGCCGCAGTTGCTGACAGCCAAGCTAAAAGTTGTTAGGTGACTGAGGTTTCCTTTTTTCTATTGTGGAGGTCTCTTTGGCCATGGAGATGATGCTAGATAAAGTAGATAATGCTTTTTATTTTCCAGTCTAATAATATATTTCTGTTTCATTCATTCATTAAATGCTTACAGAGTACCTATTACGTGCCAGGCACTGTTCTGAGAGCTAGAGATTAGCAATGCAAAGGACAAGGAAATCTATATTTAATTGTGTGGGGGGGGGAGGGGGCACAGGAAGAGAGCACTATTGATATAATATGAAAAATATGTACAATGTGATAAGGCATATCCTAATGCACAATGCAATTGAATAATTTCAGTAGTGTTAGGTGCCATGATGAAAAAACAAAGTAAGGAGATGGAATGGCAAGTGTTAGATTGTGTTGGAGCTGTCTAAGGCCACTGCCAGGTTCATCGTTTCATTAGAAGGACTCACAGAGCTCAGAGACTGTCTATACTCACAGTTACGGTGTATTATAGTGAAAGACTACAGATTAGAATTAGCAAAGGAAAAAGGTGCGTAGGGCAGAGCTCAGGAGGAGCTAGGAGCAAGCTTCCAGTTGTTCTGTACCACTGGAGCCAGGTGACGAGTGTGGAATTCTCCTAGCAAGGTCATGTGCAACACTTGCAGTGTTTCCAACCCGGAAGCTCACCTAGGCCTTGGGGACCAAAGGCCAGTCCTGAAGACCTTGGAAATGTGCAGCATTTGAGCAGCCCAGATATTCTGAGTTACTCTTTTACTTCCCAGAGAAAGGCAGAAGAATTTTTAAAAATATTTTATCATTTATGCTATTACAGTTGTCCCATCCACCCCTTTCCTCCCTCCACCCAAATCCCCCACTCCTATATGCCCTCAGGCAGTCCCCCCCCCTTGTCCATACGTCATGCATATATGTTCTTTGGTTAATCCCTTCACTTTCTTATAACCAGTCCTCTCTCCCCTCTTGCAGCGGTCAGTGTATTCCATGATTCTATGCCTCTGATTCTATTTTGTTTATTAGTTTATTTTGTTCACTAGATTCCACATATAAGTGAGATCATATGGTATTTGTCTTTCATTGACTGGCTTACTTCACTTAGCATAATGGTCTCCAGGCCCATCTACGCTGTCTCAAAGGGAAGAGTTCCTTCTTTTGTGCTGCTGCGTAGTATTCCATTGCGTAAATGTACCACCGCTTTTGTATCCACTCATCTACTGATGGTCTCTGACGCTGTTTGCAGATCTTGGCCATTGTCAACAATGCTGCTGTGAACATTGGGTTGTTTGTTTATATTCTTTTGAATTGGTGTTTCAGGATTCTTAGGATATATTCTCTGAAGTGGAATCACTAGGTCAAAAGGAGTTTCATTTTCAATTTTTGAGGTAATTCCATACTGTTTTCCACAGTGGCTGAACCACTCTGTCTTCATACCAACTGCACTGCATTCCCACCAACAGTGCACAAGGGTTCCTTTTTTCCACATCCTTGCCAACATTTGTTGTTTGTTGATTTATTAATGATAGCCATTTCGGCAGGTGTTTTTCCTCCTATCTCTTCTTTAAGTGCAACTTACTTTACATTTCTCCACTCCCAGTTCTCAGTGCGCTAACCTGTTTTGTCTCTTATTTGAAGACACTAATAAGCACCAGTGTATGTCAGGGCACACACATGTGTTTGTATGTGTGTAGTACATTCTAGTACAAGGTATCAGCATCTTCAGCAGCTGTTTTTCCAGGGCACACTAATTCACTTCCATTCTATTACATTAATTCCTGTGTCTTAGTGGACTTATTTGTTGGTAACAATATTTTTATTTGCCATATGTGGACTGATTCGTGTAGCCAGACCCTAAATATATAATCTATAATTATTTTCACTATATATAAGAGTCAACACTAGAGATATAAAGATTTTCTTTTCCTTTTCCTAGTTTTTCACAGTAAGTTCAGTTGATATAAACCTTGAATTTAAGAGTACAGGCATACCTCAGTACCTATTGTCTTCAGAGTTCAACAAACCCTGTACTCATCACATTTTGATGAGTAAAAAAATGTTTCAGCACTCAGCGCTCGCTCAGGACTCATTGCACTTGCTAGAATTTGTATGAGTCACAAAGCCACCCTGCAAGAGGAAATGCTTCCTCACTCGTTGGTTTCGGCACTCATCCCAAGTTCTGGAAGAAATTAATGACAAGTACCGAGGTACCACTGTATACTTGTGCTGGAGACGGCAGGGACTGGAAGGGGGAAATAGAGATATCGGAGAGATCTTTATGACTGCTAGCTGATTGTATATTAGCTGCTTTAAAAAAATCTGCATCCCACAAAAGTAAAGTTCCACCTATTTTATAATATGCCATATATGTATTCTTAGAGAACAAATGCATATGTAGTAATTATATCCCCTCTTTTAAGACCATCATGCTTGATGACATTTTCAATCTTCCTAAAAAACATTCTCATCTCCCAGGAAGCACGCGGCAAAGGGCTAAGCCCTTTCCTGCAGCTTCTACTATGATGGGTTGGTACTTTGAGGGACAACCCATAGTTACCAAAATTAGAGTAAAAATGAAAGGCCAGCTCTTTTCAGTATTGACAGGGAGGGCTTAAACTGATGAACCTACTCCTGTCCCCGGGAGCTGGATGACAAGTGTCAACTCTACGAAGAAGAGGAAGACTTTCCCCTTCCATACCTCATTTTGAGCAAGTGGTTTCAGAGAACTTTTCATAAATGCGTCATCACTGCTGTGCACTGGCCACACTCTTTTCTCGCGAAGAGGGAGTTTTATGTAGGAAGAAAATGTGTATTGTGTACCAGAGTCACTAAATATGTCACTTAATAGTGAAGCAAGGCTTGCTCTATTTTATACATGTATATATAATAATATAATATGAAGTGTGTATGTATTTTATACACACACACATTGACTTTGCTTATTTAATAAAAAAAGTGCACATAAAACAGATTCACTTTATTTATACCAAAAGATTAAATTGTTTTCACATTTTTTGACTTTCAGGGTGTACTGCATTAAGTGGAGCTGTCTGTATTTACTCCACAAAGTTTATTTATTTTTTAATTCCTAACCTACCACAGGCTGTTTACACACTTTTCTTAAAGGTTTTTAGCAAGTTCATGCTACCACTTTCGAGCGAGGCATATTCAATCATCCGACAATCTGCACGTTGTTCTCCTGTCTTCTCTAATCCGTTCTCCATATTGTCCTTCTAGACTGTTTTCCTTCTCTGTCCCATCCCTGATTGTGTTCCCTGTCCTCAGTCTTAGCTGGTTACGAGCGCTCCTGTTGTACTTGTGAAACCCAGTCTATTCTCTCTGTGCCCTGCCTCCACATTCTCTTGACACTCCTCATCATTTTCTCACACGTGCATTCTGTCTTCAGCATCTCCCTTCCCACTGACCACTTCTTCTCAGCCCAGCCTACCAGCACTCTTAGGTTTCAGAGTCTAAAACCCACTGCACCATCCACTCCTATCACCTCTGCTTTAGTCCAGCCCTTCATTAGTTCTCACCTCCACTGGCTGCCTTGTTGGTTCCCCTGCCTCAGTTCTTTCACCTGTCCCACCTGTCTATCATACTGCTGACCCATTAAGCTTCATATCCTCATTCCACTGTATTCTTCAAAACCTTCAGTGGCTTATTCATAGAGTCCAGTGCTTATTAATAAAGTTTGACCTCCTCAGCTTTCCTCTTTACCAAGCTTCCCCCTTGAATGACCTGGCTCTGGGCCAGCCTTCCCAGCTTTCTTCCCCTCCCCTCACTGGTATATGCTCTCCCTTTGGTCCGCACTGTGTCGTCAGTTTTCCCTGTGTGTGCACCGTGCTTGCCAGTCTTCTTGTCTTGAACACCATCTCTCAGCCTGGATTGCTTTCTTTCTTTCAAGTGTGCCTTCTTTCCCTACCCCCTGCTACCTTATCTGAGGTGAAGAGCTAGCTTCAATCTGGCATTTTCCCAGAGCTGTTTCTAGGTGGAAATGCTCTCTTCATTTCGAATGGCCACATGTAAGAGGAGAAGTTGGTACCCCTCTTTCAGTACTTACTCCATTTTGTGCTGTGTTACCATTATTTATGTATAAGCTTCATCTCTTCTACTAAAGTGCATACTCTTTAGCTTAGAGTCTGTACTTACTTTTTGGTGTGTCTTATAGTACCCACTTTCAGCACAATATCTAAAAAAACACAACTAATATGTTTATTGAGTGAGTAAACAAATGGATATATATCTCCAGAAGAAAGAACTGCTGACGGAAGTTCTGCCGATATATGAGATATACATCTCATATTCTGACTCAGTATCTAGGTGTGAAAAAATTAAAATAATTACCTCCAGCACATCAATTCTTCCAGATATTTTGTAATTGCTCTTATCATGTAAAGCATATCAAGGTAATTGGATGCAATGTGTTTACGAGCTTCAAGATATATGACTGGCCCAGGTTGAAATTTGTTTCCGTCTAGATTAGTAATGCTGCTTTCTAATGACCTCTGAATCTTTCAGCAGATTCATTAGGGTATTTATTGAAAGTAGAAATCAGATGGAAAAGCCATTGCATCCGGCCCCCCTTCACCTTGACCTAAATGCAGAAAATATTTATTGTCTTCAAGACATTCACTGTTTAATGGCTTTTAAAGAAAACCCCAGACTTAAAACACGAATACATTGTGTGCCTTTCTCATATTCTGACCTATAAAATTGCACGCTTTAAAGTTATTTTGAAACTCAGAAATAGAAATGGAAGCATCAAAATGCAACATTGTCAACACATTTAAAAATTTTGTCGGTTTGAGCTTTCAGAAAGGGACTTATTATTTTCATTCCTCCTGCTGAAACTCCCATTTATATGGTGTCACCTTCCCCAAGGATCCCCAATAAGCTTTGCCCATTTTCCCACCACTGAAAAGAGAGGTACCCCTAGGCTGGAGAGCAGCTCCCATTTAATAGTGCATAACAACGGAACCAGGGCTGTCAGCCTCTGACAGCTTGAATGAGGGAAGATTTCAAACAATTATGAGTAGGATTTTAAATGCCTCACCTGAAATACATTGCAGAGTCCTTATCACAAAAGAGAGATACTTTGGAAACTGCCTGAAAATTCATCCAAAAGGAATTTAGAAGGAACTTGGTAGGTGCTCAGGCCCCAAGAGTTGAGAATAAGAAATGCAGCGGTGCAGAGAAGGGGTGTCGGGAGGCTGAACGTGATCATCGATGTAAGAACGAGGCCAGGACTCAGGAGGTGCAACTCCTGCCCTTTGCTGTAAGACCTCAGAGACTGCCAGTGTCTAAACCCTCCCTCGTTCTGTGTTTTGTCTCAAGCCAAGTAGTGTTATTTTTATTAGCTAGAAAGTAGGAGTTGTCTACCTGAGGAAAGCCTGTTCAGGACCGGACAGACGGGGACATTACTGCTATTAATACCATTCTTGAAACATATTCATTCATCCTTAACAGCACTCTGGTAGAGAAGTCCCTGACCAGGGCTAGTAGGTCTGATTTGTTGATAGGGACTTTAAGTGAATAAGTGAAGGCAAGTCCTGTTGCAGTCAGACTCGAGGTGAGATTGTCTCCCACAGGCCTTGCTCTCTCTTCCTCCCAGACAAGCGTAGCAAGCAGGGCGCGTTAATGACTTGCCGGCGTTACCGCTGTAACAACGTGTGATTTTTTTGGTATATTGCCCAATGTTTATTTAGACTGTTTTGATTTTCAGACCTCTGTAAGTATGCTTTGTGAGCAACTTTATTCTTTTCCACCCTTATAACTGATCATGATAAAGCCTTTTGAAACGAAGAGTTTAACAGATGACCTAAATGAATTTAGGTCGAACCACTCAAACCACTTACTTAACTTTGACTTCAATATTTTAATTTCCTAAAAGGCCAAGGGAAGAAAAAAAATTATTAATAGCCATGCGGGCCCACAGTCCCTGTATCTAAATTCCTTGGGGCCAGATATATTTTGGAATTACAAGTTTTGGGTTTTGGAGACTGAATTCCGGGCATATGTCTTATATAACGCCAACAGCCCCAGCGGTCTCTGGGCAGCACCCACGGTCCTGATAACGTTTCTGCGGCAAAGTGTGAGCACATTCGTGTCAGCTCTGATCTGTGCTGACACCAAGTGAGTTACAAACAAAAGTTTGGTGTTTAGAAAATTTCCAAATTGCAGATGAAGGGCAAATATTGACAGTAACTCCTCACTTAAAGCCATCACTATGTTCTGCAATTTGAAGCAAAGTGACGTGTAACAAAACAAGTTTTACCTAGGTTAATTGATAAAAACAAGTTAGGGTCTCACGGCATCCCATCAAAATTAAAATGAAATGACATCGAATGAAACAACATTTTTGGGGTACTTGCTATACTTAACTTTCTTACTGAATGCTTTAAAACACAAAATTATAAACAAGAAGAACAGAAACCTCTAACATTCTTTTTAATTAACTAGAAAATTGAACCTCAGTGACATGAAATAATATGTTGAAGGTCACACGACTTGGGACGGATGCAGCCCTGTCACCGCACTGCCTTTCCTCGAAATGCATGCCCACTTTGTTTTCGTGTTTTGCTCTGGCTCCCTCGGCTTGCGTACCTGCGGGGCCACTGAAATCTTAGGTTTTCTTTTGACACAGTGATGGTCCTGGTGTAATGTTAAAAGTGAAAAGGTACTTGATCTTAAATAGGATCTGAAATCCTTTATAAGGTGACAAAGTTCAAGTTTTAAGTTCACTTAAGTACTGGAAATTGGTGGGCATTCCTTTTTCCTGAGCACCTAATTTAGTTAACCGGGGTGGGTATCAGTAAGTTTGTGAAAACCTGGAAGGTTTGTCAGCGTTCACCAATTATCTTCTGAATATTCAGAGGGGGGGAAGGAAAAAATAATGTTGCAGGATTATTTTCTATTTGAATTTTTTTGGTACATCAACTAGAATCAGGTAAAAAATGTTATTGTGTTGAAGTATGTGAAAAAACTTTTGACATCAAACTTTCCACGTGTTTCTTGGGAATAAAAAGGTAAATCTTTTACATACTTCCTTTCTACTACTATTACCCAATAATTTCTGAATTATGTGATTAAAAGAAACTTAATGAAGAAATGTGGGTCATTACCAAGCTTAAAAATAAGATTGCCTGCTCAGTGGTACCCAGACAAAAATTTTCTTACAGGTAAACTTTTATAAACTTCTTTTGTAACCTATTGATAACCATGCTATTAGGAGATTTTCCTTTAGATCTAACTTGAGTCTCTCTTGCTGCAGTTAATTGTATTGCTTAATAAATACTATCCTTGTTCATGAAGGCCAATGCATTTTGCAATAATAAAGCTGAGGTTTTGGTAACGTCATGATAATATACATTAGATTAGTTTTAGCATAGTGCAAAACCAACTCATATCAGTGTTCAAAGTTCCTGATGCCACAGGCCATTTTATTTTTTTTTCTTGGCTACAAAAGCTCTATTTATATACAAACAGTATACATAGAACTTTCATTTATGAGTACACTTACTCCTTTCCTCAAAGGGCAAATCTATCAATACTTTTGGGATCAACAGCAAATTCACTATTTGGAAATGCAAAAAAAATATCTCCCTTAAAATTCATGATTTCTTATGCTTAAATTATTATCCATGCTATAGAATATTCTAAATATATTATCATACCTATCTTTCTTAATTAAAAAACATAAACCTGCTCAGAGTCTTTGAATGAAGACAATGAATTAGGGAAAATATTTATGCAGGAGCCTATTTAAAAAAATTAGACAATATTTTCAAAAGACAAATTATAAAGTGGTATAGTGTTTTGCTCCAAAAAACCCACACAGAATCCAAAGATTCTGTACTGCTATCTCTTGGCAAAACTGCTTTGTAAGAAAAATTATTCAAAGAAAAAGATTTCCATCATTTCACAATGGATCTGGAAACTATATCAAAAGAAAATTGTTTTGTGCAATTAAAATATTCAGACACATAGCTGTAACATTGCCTTTCATAAGGTCAGCGGCACCATCAATCCAATTAAGCTTCTGAAATATTCTCTGCATTGCTCAAACACCGTCCTCGTCAGGGCGGCTGATGTGATGGCATCGGAGGGGGAGAGGCAGACCGGGATCCTCCTGGTGGCTTTTCTTCTTTGTTTCTCTCTACACTGTCAAAAGATTTGTAGGAAAAGACTTGGAGTCTTCTTTTTAAAGTCTTTTCATTCTATTTCAGTTCTGCTTGCATTTTTAAATATAGTTGAGAAAGAGCAAGTTTATCTCTCTGTCAGTGTTTCCTTTGTGCATCTGTTTACCTGGTGGCATAATAAACTCTGAATATATATAATATTTTTATATTATATTAGTTATATATTTTCAGATGAATTTTGTGGATTGTGTGTATTAGCCCATAATCTTTAAATGACTGGTGGTGATATTAAAGGAAAAATCATAGAGCCTCTGTTTTTTTAATCTCTCACACAACTTTCTTAAGATTTGTATACTCCTCTTAGAACGCCTTCGCTCACTCTCTGGGAAGGTTTTCTTTCTGGTAACCTGTTAAACACTCCTCGTTTATCAAGTATAAAGGCAGATTTAGAAACCCAATAAATAAATGCCTCTGAGAGTGTTTTAGGGCTTTTCTTTTATAATACATAAAGTGCTAGTTTCACGTTTCCACCTGTTCTTAATAGTGCTTTTTAATTTATAAGAAACCTTTACTGAAGTGCTTTATTTAAGTTTGGGGATGGGGAGAATTTGGAGAGAGTCCAGTTAGAGTAATAAAACTCAGTAAGCCTATATGCAAATACATTTTGGGAAAATGGTAATGTTTGCCAAGATTTTAGTCAACCTGCCAAAAATTGCATTTTGCAAAATGCAGTGGTGTTACTCACGCATTTTTCGCACTGTGAATGCTAATGAATAATTCCCAGAGGTTGCAGAGGGGACTGATCCAAAGAAGTAGCTTCTGGGGCTTATGCATGAGTTACAGGCTTAATGTAGACGTGGTTAAAGACTTTTCTTTCAAAATTGGACTCCACGGGTATTAAATTCTTACTATTCTATGGTGTGGAAATGAATCTAAAGGGCAGAAAAAATGTAGGAAGAAATGTTCTCATTCCAAGGACCTGATTGTAGAAAGTGTTTTCATTAGCCGACCCAGTTTAAGTATGCTAAAAGAACAGCGGGAGGAAAAGGAAGTGTTCCCCCTAACAGCGCTGAACTGATGTAAGACTCATATCCCGGTTTTACCATCTTGGTCTTCCCAAATCCAATCTTTTCTTGTAAAAGAGTCAGTTGCGGCCAACTATGCTGAGGCTGAGGCGGCCTTCTGCAGTGGAAAGAATATAGACTTTGCCATTCAATGACGCTCGGCTACAAACCATACTACTCACTACCCAGATCAGCTCTGTAACTTGTGCTAACTTTGCAAATGGGGATAATAATTGGTTGTTAGCTTTTAGGGTCCGTGTGATGACTAAGCTAAAAAATTAAAGCACTTGGCTCATAATAGATGCTCAGTAAATGTAAGGCCCTCTTCCTAAAAGAAATTTTCATTAAGAATAGTCGATTTAACCAAGAAATTGAAATCCAGTCACACATTGAGAGGAAACAAGTTTTTGTATAAACATATTTAAGTGATAAAATGAAGAAATTAAGGACGGAAATAATTTTGATATCCACAAAACAGACAAAACTTGAAATATTTCAAATTTCAGTTTAATAAATAAAAGGCAACCTTTATCTTACTGCATATTCCTACCTGCATTCTTGGCTAATTATATTAAATTAAAACATTTGAACCTGTTTTTTAGGAACTCATTCCTAAAACTAAAAGATACGCACTGGCTTCAGAGTGGGTCGAGTGTGTAGATCTAGTGCACAATCCCTGCCTAAATCAGAGGAATAAATAGCTATGTTTACGTAAAAGGCTTATCGTGCATTATTTAAGTTAGACTTTTTAACTAGGTTCATATTTAGAGTTGCCAGATGAATTACAGGATGTCCTGTTAAGTTTGAATTTCAGATAGACAGTGAATACTTTTTTATAATACACATGTTTCAAATATTGCATGGGGCTTGTGCTGAAATATTATTTGTTGTTCACCTGAAATTTAAATTGACCAGGTGTCTTACATTTTTATTTGCTAAAACTGGCCATCCAACGTATATTCTAAACTCTTACTTGTACACTTTATGATTGTGTTTTTATTTATCCTACCATAAAACCAACTCCTTTGCTTCTAATTGATCGCAGGCTTTTTATACATAGCATTTCTGAGTTATCTATTGAGGCATTTTTTTCTCGATATGGGGAAGAGATAGTGAAGTTAAAATTCTAGGAGAAGTCTGAAGCTAAGTATCCTATGAAAAATAACTTCTGCAAAATGCATAATGAACATGAAGCTGCATCCACATTGCTTTGTGTTATTAAGTAAGAACAACGAATCTCTAAAAGGGGAAGACAGCTGATACCATCCCGTTCTGCCACATGGTATTACAAAGGAGGAAGAAGGAATGATCAATCCAGAAGTTCTAGAAGGTTCTCCCTTAGTAGGCTGTACTGCAGCTGGGAAAGTTCCTCTTTAGGCAGCAGTATAATGAAGCTACAAGAGGAGAGGATACGCTTTCAATTTTATTCATCTTATGCACAAGAACTTTGAGTTAGTTTTTGGTGGATAAGCACCTTAAATCACCCATAAAAAATCAGCTTTATTGTTCATCCTTAAAGAACAGAAGAAACAACAGAGAGTTTGAAGAATTAAATGAATACACAAGAAACTTGTTCATCCACGTGCCTTATGTTTTAACAGTAAATCACTAACTTTTTAGAGCTGGAACTGCCTGTGAACACTTAGTTCCAGGGAAAAATAGAGAGCAAAAGAGAAAATTTTTCCAGGATTGGAGCAGAAAATAATGTTGAAGCAAATAGAACTCTGTATACTTCTGACAGTGCAAATGATCCTTAAGTACACAGGCTGACAGCGGCTGGTTTGTCCCTGCAGTTCACTTCGCTCAACTCTGCGTGGTTCTGTAGGACAATGAAATTCAATGCACTTAGAATTTCCAAAAAAAAAAAGAGCTCAGATTCTTTTAAAAGCATTTCTATGAGAAAACGGATCATTTACATGCCAAAAGCACTTTTAATGTGACATATTTAGCACATGTATTATTTAGAACGAAAGCTGCTTGAACTTAGCGAATTTTAAAGTCTATAAAATGGCACCCCGCTGAGCAGAAAGGTAGCTGTTCGCTGTTATGTGATTATTTGGCATAATAGACTCGTACATAAGTTTTTACAAAATTAAAGGTATGACATTTACTTTCGTTTAGCCCCATAAATTGCACTTTAGGACATAAAGAATGGGCTGATGTATGAATTTGTTCCTTCAAGCAATTTAACTGATTCTTAAAGAACAGTTTTGTGTATCATCTATTGAATAGCACAGCAAACAGTTATCTTAGTGACTTAATGAGACTTGTGTATCACTTAACTATTCTGAGAAATGTTCGGAGACCTTTAAATGAGAATGGTGAACATCCCAGGTTTGTTTTGTTTTCTGCTTTCCCTGGAGCCCAAGCCCAAGCCTGGCCGCCGTGGCGGCTGGACTTCACAGAAGCCACCATACACACCTCACGGTGGGATACCCATCTGCCTCAAATTCCTTTGGAGGAGAAAATTGGGATTGCAAATCTGATAAGATCTGGGACATATTCTTCTGACAAATATCCAATTTCCCAGCAAGATCCTGTCAGCAGAGCACACTGCCCTACTTAGAGGAAGCACTTAGAAAATACGGGGTTCTTTAAGTGTATCCGTGGACAAAGAGCCAGGGCTGAAAAAGTAAACAGAGCTCTGTTTAAAAAAAGCTAAGAGTTCTTGACCCTTCCTCATTTATGATAATTTTGTCTCAAATGAAGAGATATTGATGAGTGCAGCTGAACACACACTCACACACAGACACATGGCAGAATCTCTATGATGAAGCCAGCCAGAAATGTATCAATACACGCCTGCCTAGAAGGGATTCTCAAGGTAGAGCCCTAGGAAACGGCTTGTCGTACAGATGAACTCAGGACTACATGCACGTTTGCCGAGCAGAGTCCAGCATACATCGAATCTCTGTGAGTCTGAAGTGGGATTTGCTGGCTGGTTATTTGAGTGAGGGCATTGTAGCCATTCAACGGCTGTGCTTAGATTTCCATGTTGAAACCCCTCCTCTCCACGGCCTTCACCCCCTCCAGAGATTTCAATGATAGTGTTTAAGTGTACTTCAGGCCTGAAATGTGGCATTCAGGAAATCAGCTCAGCAACTCTGGAGCAATTTATCTGGTTTCCTAGAAAGGCTTCTTTGGTGCCCTTTAGAGAGAGAGACAGGATGGAGAAACTGAGTGCTGGGCAGGTCACAGGCTTGCTGTGAGCCACCTGAGCTCTGACAATGGTGGTGGCGTTTTTCCCCGCGAAAGTTGGCTTTGGCTAATTCATAACAAGGTGGTTTTCTCCTTTTGATTTTCTGAATTAAAAGAGCCAAAATTGGGGGTGTTAGAAAATTAGCCCTAATAAAGTGCAGTATTTTTATTCTTTGTCTATATTGCTCTTACAATAGCTTGGCTGGGAGAAAGATGGAACTAAAATGGGATCCAGAGTCCAAAAGGTGCAATCACAGTCATCTAAGCCAATAACATAATTATGCACATAGACTATATGTTTATCAGATATTTGCAGCCATTTGGAATTCTTTATGTATTATCATACATAGCCACTTTGTAGCTTTCAACATCCTCGATGCAAAAATCACGGAGAAGGTTAAATGCTTAAAAATAGACTTTCGAATTGCATTGAGGTTATGGCTTAAAGCCAGGAAAATCAAAGAATTTCTTATCTTACCATCCTTTTCTGTTTCTTTGAGATTAATTACCATCAGAAATTTAATTAATTCTTATTGTTTTCAGCAGCCCTTTGTGCTTACTTAGAGAAATGCGGTTCAAGAAGATGTTTACCCAGAGGGACTTAAATGCAAACTGTTTCAAACTCTATTCGGAATCTAAGTTTACTACTTTTTGTGCGATGTTACATTTCCATTCTCAGAACAAACACATCACCTGGGATTACAATGAATTTTTATTTTTAAACCAGCAATTTTCCACTGTTTGAAGTCTAGTTTATTTCGCACCTTTCCAGGTTTCTCTTTAATCCAGGCAGGTAGGCTCTCTCATTTTCCCATCCGACTGCAGTCTAACAGTTACCAATATTTACATGTGTGTGTTGGTGAAGAGGAAGGTTGCTTTTAGCAAGCGTGAGGCAAGGTTTTAATTTGTAGCTGATAATTTGCTACTGGAAGCTTACCCTGATTAGTCTTCTTACTGCACCAGCAGTTTTTGAGCTGGTGTGAATTACCTGCTGTGTATGTTTTTACCACTCACTCAGGGATGAAAATGAATTACAACCTAGCCCTCAATTAAAGCCTGAAATCATAAAACCTCAAACTTCTTTCATGTCTGCACTTCTAAAGAACAGAATTAGTTGCTTCTGATATCATTGGAATTGTAATTCACACTCTTGGAAACCCTGCAATGGATCGCGCAGCCCCACTCACACGAGCCCATCTCAGCTGTTACCCACGCACGCTGCCTTTGCTCCAAGTCAAATCATCATCCAACAGCTGAGAATTGAAACAAACTCCACTTGTGAAAATGAGCCATGAATTTATCGATGATGTGGAATGTTTTCAAGTGTTAATTCTCATCCTACAGAAATTAGTGTTATTTTTTGTTCTATTAATTGTGAAATCTAGGAAACGGAGTTGTGGACTTTGGTTTAATTTATCATTAATACACTGTTTAATTTTTCAGCGGTGCTGGAAAGAAATACGTTAATGAAAACTTGGGATAAATATTTTGGACACACGATTGTTATATTTTTGAGAAGTGCCCATTACTTTTAATCAGTTTGTTACAAGTCTACAAAAGCTTGTACTGTGTTTGCTGGGCAAACCTGACATCTCAAAAGGGAACACACAGGCAGTCAAATAGTCCATGTGTGTGTTCATTGGTTCATGTTGTCACTGGGCACCTATTGTGAGTTTCATTTGCTCATGCCATAGGAAACAGAGAGCTCATGAGTCCTAAAGCACTTTTCATTCTAGTCACAAATTAGACTTGAAACAATGCAAATATGTGGTTTAAAAATGAGAAGTCATCGTCATCCCCACTGGTGTGGTGTTTATCCTGGGAATGAACATTTAGCGGCACACGCTAAGCAGAACACTTCGATTCCGAACAGAACTCAGAGTAGGAAAACTCATCCCACTCCCTTTTGGAGGGAAACGTCTCGTGAAGGCATTGTACTTGGGACTGGTCAGACCTCCCGGATCTGCTGCTGTTCTACAAACCTGCTTTTCCTCTGGGGCTGGGGAAAAAAAGAAGGATACCTGAGAATTTTCTCACCAAAGATCATGTAGTAAGTGGCAAGAAGTAGGACAAGTAAGCAGGGAAGGGTGGTATAAGGTGGTTTTCTGAGATATTTGGAAAAGGCTAATGGCAGCTGGAGAGTATTCCCTCATTCACTTAAACAAATTTTTCTTAATTTTTCTGAAGAAATAAAAGATTCTATTTGAATTCCGAGAGAGAAAGCAGAGGGCGTCTCAGTTTGGGTGGGTCACATACAGGGCTGTGTAGGATGAAGAGAATTGAACAGGGAAGACAAAGACTGATAAGAAAGACAAAAACAGAAGATTAATTCCTTGAGAGTAGGAGCCTCGCTTTTTATTTCATTTGTGTTTTCCATAATTTATAGTACAGATCTCGATTCACAACAGGTATACATTCTGGTTTCTTGCTTAACATTTATACAAGGCTACCCAGAAAAAGCCCAGCCATTGTTAATGTAACAAGAGTGGTTTACCCAACATTGATGTAACCTGGAAGCCAAGGAGAGTGGACTGGAATGCGCATGTGTGAACAATGACACCTTCCTCGTACTAGTCAGTGGGGGCGGTAGATGCTGTTGAGTGAGCATGTGTACTGTGTGGCCATCACATTCAAAGTAACTGAGAGAGTGGGGCAATGAATCTGCATCAAATTTTATGTTAATCTTGAACATTCCTCAGCAGAAACTATATGGATGATTCAGAAGGCCACAGCTATGGGCAACTGGTGATTGGCAGCTTCATCACAACACACCCGCTCATGCATCACGTCTCATCAGAGTTTTCTGGCTAAACATTGAATCACCCAGATGACTCAGCCCCACTAAAGCCCAGATTTTGTGCCCCGAGACTTCTGGCTTTTCCCAAAACTAAATTCACCTTTGAAAGTGAAGAGATTTCAGACCATTGATGAGATTCAGGAAAATACTATGGGGCAGCTGATGGCGATTGGGAGAACTGTGTGAGGGGGGAACTGTCTACTCTGACGCAGACTGAGGCGTCACTGTCCTGTGTACAGTGTTCCTTGTATGTTCTTCAATAAATGTCTCTATTTTTCATGTTATGTGGCTGGATACCTTCAGAAAAGACCTAATATTCCAAGGTGATAACTCTGCTTTATAAGACCAAAGAAAAGACATTATGTTACATGCTGGATAATTGTTTTTAACAGAGTTTACGTTACTTTTGATATTAGTAGAATTTCATCAAATTTACAAACTAATTTTCGTTATTTTTCTCTCTTTGCGGTAATAAATTGCCTAGTTACAATTCTATTCTGCAGTATCAATGGAAAGATAATATGTGAAACTCTGCTTGTCTATGTTCCTGGAAAGAGGAAAATCATCATTCATCTGGTTCTTCCTGCCTCCTTTGCTATCAAATACAAGATTGTTGATAAGTGGCTACATATTATGCAATTTAATGTTCTTAGAACTCTTTATTCTTCTCCAAGTAGATTGTAAATGACAAATGAATGCTTAAAGAAGAGTTTTCTCTGATGTAGGAAATACTTTTTTTTTTCAACAGGCTTAACCTTTCTAGAGGTCTGTACATTGTTACATGATGATACTGTCCATGCCGGCGATTTTCAACTAGTGTGCCACGAGAATTTTTAAAACATGCAGTACCTGACTACTTAGTCAAGGTACCTCTCTTCCCTTAGATTGTCAAAACAAAATGACAAGCCAGCACAACAATAGCCATTGTTGTGAATGCCCTTTCTTGAGCCATAAATATATAGGTCATATGACAGTTGCATCTTACCGGTCATATTGCATAATAAGGTTGTGTCTGATAATTAACTAATTCTTGGTCCCTAAAATCCTGATATACAAATATAGGCACCTGATTTTTAAAAGGTCACTTTGGAGCAAAAAGGGTAAGTAATTATTATCATTATTATCTTGAAAAATCAATCAAAATTATATCTAGTTTTTGTTTGATTGGCAAAAAATATATTTTTTGGTGTGTCATAGAATTTTAGTAATTAGTTTATATGCCATGAGTTGAAAAAGTTTGAAAATCACTAGCTTATGTGATGCTTTAACATTTCACTTAAGAAAATCTTATCATCAGATTTTGCTTGATTCAATGTAATTATGAGTGTTAATTATGTTGTCTCAGATATGAGTTAAATGTTGTTATTAATATGAAGATAATACCTTAGAAGCCATTCTGGGTTAGCCTGAAATTGAAATTGGACCATGATCTGATTGCTTTTATTCCCCAAGTATTGGGGGATAGTCCAAATAAGAGTTGAAATAACACCTCTATACTTTATTTACTCCTTCGATCCTTTACCTTCTCCCTCTTTTCTCCTTTCTTCTCTCTCTTTTTCTTTCTCTTTCGCTATAAAATTTACTACCATATATCAATTGTATGTTATTACAGATTTTTTTCCTGTCTGTACATTGGGGAAGCGCGACCCAATGGGTAGCACGAATCCGCAGTGTATTCCTTGGTTTAGACGTGGGACATGACTAAGAACGACAAGAGAAACACGTAGCCAGATATTTGGCTGATTGTACATATAACTGTATGGAGATCATTTTCTAAAAACAGGTGAGTTCAGGTCGTTTAGGACCTTTGGCAGGGATTCCTAAAACAAATTGGAGCTGAATGCGAACTGTAAGTAGCCCACTGATGGGGAGGCCGCCCCTGGGTCCATCGGGAGCGTTCAGCGGCCTCACGTTGGCAGAGTTTCCATGGTTTCGCTCCTCTTTTCCTCCCACCCCACAGCACATGAAAGTAGGGCATTTCTGCTGTCCTAAAACTTGGTAGTTTATCAATTACATAGAAGTTAGAAGTTATGAAATGTGATCTTGATGTATCAGGCTGAGTATTTTCACAGCCAGCTGGGTCACTGCACACAGAGCCACACAATCATTCAAATGCTGGTTATTTTTTTTTTTTTCACATGTCAGATAAAAATTCCAAATACTCCAGAGAGCGCTGAGTAGTGAGGCATAGAGCACTGGAGGAAAGCTCTAACCACTAATATTTTAAAGTTTTCCTTTGGGAAGAACCTGAAAATATAAGTAATTTCTGATTTCTATAACACTTGGGTGCATTTTGCTTGCCTTTTACGCCATTTATTCCACTTAGTGTGAGATAGCATATATTATCAAAAGTTAAGATGATTTTTGAAACTGGAAAACTAGTGCAAAAAAAAAATTCTTTGAAAGTTCACACCTGATTCTAGAGCATGAAAAAGAGGATTTGGGGAAATTAAAACTAAGAAGTTTTGTGCTAATAGGGTATAAGCCTGGCCCAATTCCCAAATTCAACAATAAAAAAATCAGTCTATTAACAGTTATAGAATTTTAATTGGTCCTGCATTTTGGGATTTATGTTTTATGTTAAAAGAAAATACTGAATTTATTAGCTAGCTGTTGAGATTTGCACTGTTTTACCTGTTAAATGATGAAATTGCGTTACTTTACAACCACACACACACACACATATCTGAAAAGACTGGTAAGACTACATCAATTACATTTAATCAGTGCATACGTAGAAGGCTTCAGAAAAAGCAGTATGGATAAACTAAGCTACTGTGGATAATGCCTCATTTTGGGAGTGAGCCCTAACTCTGAGAAGTAAAGGTCCAGGTTGCAGAACTTTCTGAGCTACATACCAGCTGAACCATTTTGGATTTATATTATAAACTCGCTTTTGTTAGCCCTGATGGAGTAATAGTACTTCCCCTACCTATGTGTTTTGAGGGGCAAAGTAAGAAATATAGAAAAATCTGGAAACATTTTGGAAGGTGTAAATCATTTTTTTTAATGTGGGGTGTTATTGTCTTTTGTTCAGATATAAGAATTAAATTTGTTGATACCCAGTTGGGTCACTGTGTATTTGTCTCATTGTTTTTACCTATCTATTTCCATTTTGTCAACTATCTATTCAAATAATTTTCTTATTTGGGTTTGGGTAATACAAAAATGGAATCCAACACAAATACTGCCCTCAAGAAAGTTGTA
>PVJI01010542.1:0-59796 GCA_004026765.1 Micronycteris hirsuta
AAAAAAAATAACCTTAAAGTACAGGAAGAGTAAGTTCCAGGAATGAATGGACAGGAATACCAAGCATTGTAGAGAAGTGAGATGCATGAAAATTAGGAACTAAACTTTGGAGTGAGGAGGATGAACATTCTCATGATCTGCAAGAGACGATTTGTTATAAATATGAGAAAGAGATTCTCAGAGTGTGAGTATCTTATGTGGGTGGGTGACAGCAAAGATTGGACTGTGGCTTGGCAGACAGCATGTAGGGGGCAGCTTGTAGGGGAAAGAGAAGGTTTTATTTTGTCATATCTGCCCTTTTTGATGAGTGGACTTTTGTCAGGCATGAGAGGTAGCTGGACCGAAGTGACAATGTGAGCTCAGAATAAAAAAGAGCATGGTTTTTGAGGGGAAGTCTGAGGCTGAGGTCAGGTAAGGGAGCCTGTTTAACAGTATGAATAACATTAACTTATTTTGGTTTTAACACTCAGAATTCAGTAGGTGGTTAACAATATTGACCATAATGAAAATGAACAAATACATATATTTATTGATATCCATTTTTTCTTTCATTTTTATGAGCCACATATTTGTTTTAAAATATGTACAGGGTGGGGCAAAAGTATGTCTACAGTTGTGAATACCTAAAACAGAGTTTATCTTTATTATTTTAAAATTATTGTATTATTTTCCACACAAACAACTGTAAACTTACTTTTGTCCCACCCTGTATTTCTCAATAACTACTAATTGAAATAAATTTCCTTTTGAGGTATTTTCAGTCTCAGTTTCCAGTGCCCATCTAGTTCTTAAATTTTTGTACGAAACAGTAAATTGATTTAACATGATAATGCGCAAAATATGGGAGTAGTCTTCAGGAAATAAATTGTTTTCTTGGGAGCAGAGCTGCTGTAGATTATTTTGCAATACCAAAGTGGAGTCCTTAACTATACTTATAAATGTAGTCTAAAGTATTTAGTAGGCTGCTAAAAAGTATGAAATACAGTATGAGTGCTTCTGATGGGCAAGAAAATGTTTGTGATATTTTGTGCTAGATATGACATGATGCATAATTTCTTTACAAAGACTATTGAAATCAATGGTATTTCCTTGTTTTTAGACACCACTTCAAGAATATGTATTTATTTACATACACACACACACACACACACACATATATATATATATATATATATATATATATATATATATATGCTGTATCCAATACTTCTCTAGGACATGCATGATGGCATTTATGTGTATTTACATCTCTATGTTTGCATATGCTTTGTATTTATACAAATTCTAACACATTATTCCCTGTGTCTAATCTTACAATGACACATGTTCATTCCATCATGGTTTTTTTTTAAATTTGGAGACCATATTATTGCTTGTGAGGTAAACAGACTTTTTAATTTTAAATGTTTTGTTTTCTTTTTGATTGCTAATATCTATTTGCACTTACTTTACGCATTTATTAGGCCTTTGATCCAGGCTGAACAATTCATTAGAGAAGAGTTAGAGCCATTATTTCCAAACAACTTTCTTGGAATTGTTCCTTGAATCAATGTTATTAAAGAACAAACATCAACTTTATAGTTATTGGTAATAGTAATTTATATCTGCATAAAACTTTACAGTTTATGGAAATGAACATTTCTTCAAAGGAGTTTCCTACTTGACCTTTAAAATATCTATGTAAAAAAATTCTGAAATAAACATAGTAAGAGTTTTTGTTGACCTTATTTTAGCAATAAGGAGACATGGTCTCCAGGAGGTTCAGTGTTAAAATTAATGTTCCATCCAAGTTCTTGCTACTCACCCTATCCACTAGGTAAGCCTGCTTGTTGCCTTCTGCCAAGATATGAGCTATTTGTTTCATGGAATATTTTTCTTTTTGTCTGAAAAGTAAGGTACTTTTCTTTGATATGTGATAAATAGTATTATTGCTATAATTGTAATTATTATTTTAATAGTGCCTCCATTGTATAATTGTTCACATCTTGATTTTGGTGCTTTTTAATGGTTAATTCTCTTAGCTCCTTGGAATTGCCATAAAAATATACTGACAGCTGGGTCACTTAACATAATTTAACTGTATTTTCTCAGAGTTCTGGATGCTAGAAGTCTGAAAATAAGGTGTTAGCAGGGCCATATTTTCACTGAAGACTTTAGTGGAGGATCCTCTCTTGCTTCTTTCCATTTTCTGGTGGTTACTGTCAATTTTGGTGTTCGTTGGCTTATGGATGAATCACTTCAACATATGATTCTCTCTGTGTGCCGTATTGTCTTTCCTCTTTTCCATTTTCTGTTTCCAAATTCACCTCTTTTTGTACGAGAGGTAAGAGCCATTGTTTTCAAACACCAGTCATTGGATTAGGGCCTTCCCTACTGTCATACAACCTCAACTTTGATTTTTTTACATTTTTTAAAATTGAGGTGTAATTGACATATAACATTAGTTTCAGGAATACAACATAATAATTTGATATTTGTATATATCATGTAATAATAATTAGAAAAAGATTAAGATTAAAATTAAGATTAATGTCCATCATCTTAGTTTAAGATTTCATCTTAAATTGATTATATCAGATAAGACCCTATTCCCCAAAAAGGTCACATTCTGAGGTTGTGGGTAAACATTAATTTTTGGTGGACACTAATTAACCTAGTGTATTAAATTGTATTATATTTTTTTAATTTTTTATTTTTATTTAATCTTTATTATATTTTTTCCACTACTATTTGGTCCCCTTATACACCCCTCCCCCCAGCAATCACCACACTGTTTTCCATGTCCATGAGTCCTTTTTCCTTTTTGCTCAATCCCTCTTCCCCCAAAGCCCCTTCTACCTGCCATCTGTTCTCTATTAATGAGTCTGTATCTATTTTGCCTTTTAGTTCAGTTTATTCATTAGATTTCACATATGAGTGAAATCATATGGTATTTTTCCTTCCCTGACTGGCTTATTTCACTTGGCATAACATCGTTTAGGCCCATCCATACTGTTGCAAAAGGTCAAATTTTCTTCTTTTTTACAGCCAAGTAGAATTTCATTGTGTAAATGTTCCCATACTTGTTTTATCCACTCATCTATTGATGGACACTTGGGATGCTTCCATATCTTAGAAATTGTAAAATTATTTTGGTATTTCAGTAATTGAGATATCTTCAAGTGTCTGTCCATAGATGGGCTTATGGGGTCCAATAATGAGTACCAACATATCAAGGTGATAGCATAAGCAGAATTATTATTAATAATTCAATCATTACTTGATTATCTTTGAAGAAAGATAATGTCTTCCTTCTTCCACTTTGTTACTTTTAATCAAGTTCTGAAGTATATTAAGAAATTTTGAGTTAGGATTATCTCTGATCTTCAATTATCTGCTTAGTAGATGCTTCTCATGTCATGTTCTTCCCACCCATCCTGCCACAGTGCCCCCTCCCACCACCCACACACTTCTAGTTGTACTTGGTCCTCTCTCCAAATAACTGTGTCAGCCTCAGGCACATTCTGCTCTTGGCATTGGGGTTGTGGGGAGTGAACATGAGTTAGATTATACTTCCCTTTATTCACCATTTCCTAGTTTGTTTAATTGTCTACAATGTTCAGACAGTCTAGATAGATTATTCCACAGTGATATCCTCCTCTCTATTTAGGGAAAATTCAATTTTTCTCACCAGGGGTGAAGAAACCAGGAACCGGAGGATGCATTTCCTAGTAGTCGACTTCTTAAACTTGGGCAGGATTAACAGCAGGGTTAATTATGTTAGGGTTTCAGCAACCAGTCCAAGGAGAGCTAAGCACTCGACCATCTTTACTCTCCTTGATGTCTGATGTATAAAAAAAGGACATTGTTATTGTACAGTAGAAAAACTTTTGATTAATCTCTCTCTCTCACACACACACACATGCACACCCCCCAATGACTGATGATAATTCTCAGAGACAATTTAACCTAGTATAAAGTTTTATGAAGGCAAAATTATCAGCACCAACCCTTTTGTTCAAAGAAAATAGAGTTTATAATATCATGGAAACCTAAAATCAAGCCCTCTTTATTTTACCTTTGTTTTCCAGACTGTTCCTTTGGACCAATAAAAAAAATGAGTCCAGTTATTGACCTGTTCATTCTATTGTGGTGGTCTGCTTTGCCCAGATTGCATTCTTTGCTGGGTTGTTCTCATACCATTCTTTATAAGAAAAAGAAAACAATAGAAATTGTTATTGCCATCCTAACTCCTAACATACAATCATCTATGGTTTGAGGGTGGAGATACTTGAGTTTGCTTCAAGTTATATAGCCATTTATCTTGGACTAAGGTATTCGATGACTACAGTCTGAGCTGGTTGCCTTTCTAAAGTAAGTAGATACATTTACACTGTGGTGAAAGTTGCCTCTAGTTCATGGCCGTTTGGTGGTAGGTCAGTGGCATAATTTTTACAAATGCATGAATAATGTAATTGGAGAACATCAAAATAAATGGCCATCTAAGTGGACTCCATTCATTGAGTTCTAGAAGTTAATGATGCCTTATTGAAGGAACATTGCATGAAACTCTATGACATATGCCTGGTGGTACATAATTTCATAGTCCACAAACTATAATGATACAATTTTCTCACAGGTGTATTCATCTGTCTATGCCTGGTATTGATTCCTTTCCACTGTGTACTAATTTGGAGATTATATTATTGTTTACATGAGCCAGAAAATGACCAAGAGGGAAAAGGAAATACAAAGTGGGTGATTAAAACTATGTCCCAAATAAATTTGCAATTAAATTTATTCTTTGAAAATCTAGACACAGGTTTGCTTCTTAAAATAAAATTTACATGTGCACCTTCAATCAGTGGATTCATTCATTTACAAGCACATAACAGATATTGGTAAGCATCCACCCTTTATCAGGCACTGTGCCAGGCATTGTGCTGGACACAGAGGTAAATTTTTAAAAGTCTTGCCATCAAAGACTTTATAGTCTAGTTGAGGAGATAAGTCATATGGCCTCCCATATCATGGAGCTCCTTATAAATGTCAATGTACAGATGTTGAAATTAATCAGAACTCTACAATTCAGTTGAGGGTACCGAGGGTCCATAATAAAGACAGAGGAAATGCTATGAGTGTTCAGAGAAAAGAGAAAAACATACTCCTGAACAATTTGCCTAAATTGGGAAAGATAGATTTGTCCCCATCCCCTCCCCCAAGTTTTGTCACGATTTCTATTTCTTCTGATACTACACTTCATTAAAAGAGTAAATACCAACTAACTTTGTTTATATGACATCTGGAAAATGCAAAGATACAGTAAACATCAATTTTTACAACTGAGGCTGGGCAAGGGGTGGACTACAAAGGGAACTGAGGGAATTTTTCTAGGGTGATTGACTGTACTATATCCTGGTTGCAGTTATAGTTATACTATTGTGTGCTTGTTAGAATTCTTACAACTGTACACATAAAAAGGGTTTAGTTTTGCTGGATGTTCATTTTACCTCAATAAACCTGAATTTCACTTCAAATGCTTGCTTTCATTTGAATGAAAAAATGTAGACAAGTTTTTCTTCTCTTTTCCTACTACCTTCCTTAGTTTTGCATTTAGTACCTTCTAACTAAAATTCAAAAAATATTATTAGGAGTGAGAAAGGGACTTTTCTCACTCCTAAAAGGCATCATAGAGCCAAATAATTATGATTACCCAAGCATATGATATGTATAGGGAATTCAGATTTGTAAGCTGAAATGGAGATCGCTAAAATAATAAACACCCTTCAAATACCACTAACCTGGTTATTTAAGTATCACAGGGTGAAAATAGAATCTACAAAGTTACATTTGATTGCACTTGTGACCTGACCTAAGCCAACCCCATCACTCAACAATACAATTGACTTTCTGGTAAGGGCTACACATATTGTACTGTCTGGCATTTTAGAGTGATTAAGACAATAAAAAATTAGCTGTTTTTATTTTCAGCCTTAAAAATAAAGGAGTTTTCATGATAGGTTAACTCATAGCTAAAGGATTACAACCATATTTTTCAAGACCAGTGCTACTGAGATCTGTAACTTATAGTGGGCATTTGCTGTTCAGAAAAAAAGAAAAGAAAAACAAAAACAAAACAAAAAAAAACCTCAGTGCTTTGTTCCTTTGCAGAAAACTGGTAAAATAAAGAGAAAAGCAGTACTTCTCAGTTGTTTTGATGTGATCTGGGTGTATAGTTGGAGATAGAAGAATTTTCAACACTGAATTATAGTGTTCTATTCCATACTACACATTACGTATTTTAAAGAGGCCAGAGAAATCTTTTTCACATTTTGAGGGAGACTTTTCTTACTCCTAAAAGGCATCATAGAGCTGTTGAATGAACCTTGGATTAGAATTCCAAAAACATATGTTCACAACCTAGCTCTGCCATGAAACTAGCTATGTGGCACTGGGAAGGAGCTGAGGAAGGAATCACTGCTTCAGCTTGTTTTTTTCTTTGGTTGATCTGTAAATAAACAGGAAGTTGGACTATATGACCTCTGAGGGCGTCTCCATAAGTTGAAATATGATTTTCAGAGCTGTTCTGCATCTTATTATACTGTGATTTTGCATGGCCACAGTTTTCCTCTTTAAATTCTGCAGGTTTTTTTTCTTTTTCTTAAAAGATTTTATTTATTTTTAGAGAGAGGGGAAGGGAGGGAGAAAGAGAGGAAGAGAAAGAGCAATGTATGGTTGCCTCTCACATGGCCCTCACTGAGGACCTGGCCTGCAACCCAGGCATGTGCCCTGACTGGGAATCGAACCAGCGACCCTTTGGTTCCCAGCCCGTGCTCAGTCTACTGAACTACACCAGCCAGGGCTAAATTCTCTAGTTTTCACTGTTCATACTTTTTCTACCAGAATGACTTTTATTTATTACTAATACTTTCCTGGGCACTGAATTTAGTGTCATTTCCTGACCTTCCACGGCTCTTCCAACCTTGGAAACTGACATGTGTTACAATTAGCAGAAGTCAAATACATTAGCAAGTACCAAGGCTTTCCAAGGCTTGCATTAAGCTCTACTCAAATAGTGTGCTTCATCCCCTTGGCAAGCTAGCTTTTAGAATTAACTGAGATTTTAGAATTTAGAACACAAGGCTTTAAAGGATAAAAACACCTTCTAAATTAACATTAAATTGTATATATTTTTACATATTTTTCTGAACGAGTTTGTCATTTATTTGTGAAAGCTTCAGCTATCAGTATGCCATGTAGGAAAGGACAATTGGTTTATTGGTGAGGTTATAGGGAATGCTAAAGAACTAGAAAAAATAGAAAATTCAGAGCTAGGGCTATGAAATCATTACAAAATAAATAATTACAATTATGGAAGTATCAAATTTGAGCAAACATGAGATTATCTCCCATTCAATTTCAGTTCAGACTGAATTATTTTATGTGACAGTGTTTGACTACCTGCATCAATAGTGGGTATGATGTAGTAAGAATGCTTTGTGTTATTGGACTCTGCTTTGGAAACACACAAGTATAGAGATGACTTCCCCAAAGTTTTTGTTTTTTTTTTTCCCCTCTGACCCACTGCAGCTCACCTAAATTATTCCAGATATTTTTTTCCTTCCCAACTCTAAAATTCTCAAGGAAGAATTCTACACTGTGCTTGTTACAAAGACAATTCCCCCCCTTTCAAAGTTCCTAATAAATTGAGTACCTCCTGCTTCTGTTTAATCCTATTTCTCCTTGCTCAGTCTTGAGTGGGCGTACAGAAGGGAAGGGAAAGATCACCATTCTTTGAGCAGTGATCCCCCACACAGTAAAGGAATATTGGGAAAATGAATACTTATGTGGCAACTTGCAAAATTTGAGCTTAGAGACAGAACAATTCAAAGAAAAAGAGAAAACTGCCTAGAGCAAGGGATATAAAGGAAAGAATAAACAAATGGTACTACATCAAATTAAAAAGCTTCTGTATATAAAGAAAACATCAGCAAAATGAAAAGGGAACCAATTGTATGGGAAAATATATCTGCCAATGATACCTCAGAAAAGCATTTGATATCCCAAATATATAAAAATCTCACACAACTCCATGTAAAGAAGACAAACAGTCCAATTAAAAAATGGGCAAAGGACCTGAACAGACACTTCTCAAAATAGGACATACAGAGGGCCCAGAGACATATGAAAAGATGTTCAGCATCACTAGCCATCAGAGAGATGTAAATTAAAACCAAAATGAGTTTACCACTTCATACTGGTCAGAATGGCCATCATAAACAAATCAACAAACAAGTTCTGGAAAGGTTGTAGAGAAAAGGGAACTCTAATGCACTGTTGGTGGGAATGCAGACTGGTGCTGCTATTATGGAAAACAGTATGGAATTTTCTCAAAAAAATGAAAATGGAACTGCCTTTTGACCCAGAAATTCCATTGCTGGGATTATACCCTAAGAACTCTGAAACACCAATTCTAAAGAACTTCTGAACCCCATTGCTCATGGCAGCATTATTTACAATAGCCAAATGCTAGAAACAGCCTAAGTGCCTGTCAGTAAATGAGTGGATCAAAAAACTATGGTACATTTACACAATGGAATACTATGCAGTAGAAAGAAAGAAGGAGCTCCTACCCTTCAAGACAGCATGGATGGATTTAGAAAGCATTATGCTAAGTGAAATAAGCCAGGTAGTAAAAGGCAAATACCATATGATCTCACCTATAAGTGGAACCTAATCAACAAAACAAACAAGTGCGCAAAATAGAACCAGATATATAGAAATAAAGAACAGACTTACAGTGACCAGAAGGGTAGGGGGGGGGGAGGAGGACAATGAGGGAAATAAGGGGAAGGGTCAAGTCAAGGAACGCGTATAAAGGGCATATGGACAATGACAACAGGGGAGGATTGAATGTTGGAAGGTGGGAAGGGCAGGGGAGAGTAATGGGAGAAAAATGGGACAGTGGTAATTGAAGAACAATAAAAACATTTTAAAAAGATAGAAAAGTAGAATGTATAGAAGCCAGTGTCAGAATTAATTATTGCATTATCAGTTAACGGTTTAGGAAAGGAATACAACCTTTAGGAGTTTGACTAAGGGATATAGGCTCAGGATATGCACCTACTAGAGTGCTGGCAAGATATATGGCAAATGTGAAATAGTTAGAATATGGCAAGTAGAGAAAATTGGCAGGGTAATATTCTGGAAGAAGTAGAGTGTTGGGAGGTGAAGAGGAACCCATGCCTCTCACCATGGTAAATGTAGCTCTAATGTTTCATGTCAAAGAAAAATCTCCAGTGGAACTTGGGATGGCAAGCAGGCCCCACGTGTGTGACAGTGGGATTTCCTGTGGGTAAATCAGGGTGGCATATTTCCTAGAGTTAAGTCTTGCTCTTGCTAAAAATCTCTCTCCTTGGATCAAAAGAACAAATGCTAATGCTTATCTAGCTTCCTTAGACCCATGCTAATCCTTTCAAAGTTCAGCCATGCCTCTTGTCTTTGCGTAATCCTTTTGTTGTACCTTCTGTGCTGTCTACCACCTAAAGCGAATCTACAATCTACGCATGGTTAATGGGTAACATTCTGATGTGGTGTGCCCAAGGGCAGCAATAAAAGCCTGTCAGGACTTGCCTGGAGCCTCTCTCTGTTGATCAGAAGGGGGTCACATAGTCTAAGTTCTTCTAGTCATTTATAAACTCCGAGTGAATTCATAAACATGCCAGTCTCAGCATACAGATTTCTGCGAGCAGGATCCGCGACAGGGAGGAAATTCAGGAAGTCAGAGAAATTCATGCTTCAGAACCATAAATGCAATAAGATGGTTGATATATCTTAAAAAAAAAAAAAAAAAAAAAAAAGAAATCCATAGTAGAAATAGACTGGGCCAGTAGTTTGAGTACTACACATGGACTTACTGAACAAAATTCAAATTGTATTATGTTTCTATCATGAAGGAATTTGAATATGGCTGCGATGAATGTCACATTCTCTTTACTAAAATCATAAAATGGAAACCACACAAAGCAAAAGGCTCTGGCATAATTATGTGCATCATTAATTTCTCGAAGATTAGAATCCCCCCATTCCACATGTCATAAGCTGGTTATGTACTACACGGTGTGTAATGGCTGAGGAACACTGGAGAAACTAGCAGGACTACCAGGCTTTTCTTATCTTTTCTTTTTATTGTAGTCAACTATTTATTTACAAGGCAGTTGTAGATCTATGGAGCAACCCTCTTGGGACAACTCTTGTTATATAAATAATCCTTTCCACATTTTCCATTTATCCTTACTCATTTTAATGAGTGTTTACTTAATGTTGAACATGTTTTAGGATCTAGCTTAGCCAGAGATAATTCCTAAATGCCATTGACTGATATTTTCAAACTGCCAATTCTTTTATACATTTCTTAAAATGTCCTAACATGAAGCACCTTGAATCTTCATGATGTAAAATACGTATTCACATGTTAATTCATTGCTAATTTAGTCATTTGGTAAATATTTACTGAATATGTATTCAATGCTAGGAACTGCTTTGGTAGGAGAAACCCAACGAGGAGCTGAACAGAAAAAAGTTTCTGGCACTCATGGTGCTGCTTGTGTTCACAGCAATGATTGAGGCTTGAGCACGGGACAAGATTTAAAGTGTTGGTTTGATATATCAACATCTGTCCAGAAGGTATCCAGCCATGTAATATGAAAACTACAGATGTTTATTGAATAAGATGCAAGAAACAAGAAACACTGTACACATGCTCACTCAATGGCATCTACCGCCCCCACTGACTAGTACAGTGAAGTTATCAGTGTTCACAGATGCACATTCCTGTCCACATACCTTGGCTACCAGGTTACACTGATGTCACACAAACCATTCTCATTATATTAACAAAGGCTGTAATTTTTCCAGGAAGACCTTGTATGTGTATGAATGAAAAATAAAAAGAGGATGTAGTTGAATAAATATAGTGGCAATTTTGAGTTTCTTTAGCCCACACACCTGTAATTCAATGACTTGTCTCAATGAAACTGTGCCCAGGTCGAATTCACTATACTCTGCAGAACAGTTCAGATTCTTAGAGTAGAATATTTGTTTTAAAATATGCCAGATTAAGTCATATTGACTAGAAATAGGTTTATGTTTCTTGTTTCTTAGTCTCTGTATGGAGAGACACTAAGCCATTTGATGGTTCATTCTGTGTTTCTTTCCAAGATAGTGTTGCCTGCTGTCATTTCAAGATATTTAATAGTAGACATCCAATATTGTAATCTGATACAGCAACATTCAATGCCTTCTAGCACAGAAATAGAAGAATATTAGGATTCTGAGGATAAAGCTGTCCGGAGCTTATCATGCAAGTACTTTAATGAACTGTAGACCATAATGAGCAACAAGATCATGGGGTTGATCATCAGATATGTTTTTAAATCTCTCCCCTCATTAATAGTATATTTTTAGATAGCCTCAGTTTCTATACTGGCAATAAGAATAATTATATCTAATTTTCAAGGTTCTTGTGAGAGGTAAATGAGAATAACTTTGTGAAGCAACTAATCAAGGCTGTTTACCTTTCATCATTGAGCTATAATGAATTTACAAACACATAACAAAAAGGTTATTTACCTCGTTAAGGAGGGAATTGCTTACCTTGATGTAGAATGAACCAAAACCTGTTTTTCCTTTTTGGAGGTGTGGGAAGGAGGCATAAGGTTAAATGTTTCCACTTAAATTTAGTGGAAAGTACAGGGAAAAATTAGTTTGTTAAAATGGAAGTTCTCTGAGAACGGGTGAGACCATAATTTACTGACTTCCTCAGACAAATAATACATTGCTGTGCAACTCCAAGGCTCAAAGTGAACAGAAGTTTTAACTTGCAGTATCCTCATAATGAAGAATATTGCTATATTTTATTTTTGAGTGTGTAAGATTAACCTCTAACCTAGGAGATTTTATGCTAGTTAACTGATGGCAGAGCATATATTTGTGTCTGAGTCAGTGCATAAAGATACATAAATCACTTTCATTTTGTCTTAAGGCAGGATGAAAAGGGCCACACAGAAAGGATTAAGGTGAAGGATGAAAAAAAATCCTTCAACATCCTGGCTGCTCCTTCTCTTGCCAGTTAGATCCATTTCTCTTTAAACATTTGGAAAAGGATAGAAGTTGTCATCAATCATCTATTGTTGGGAAATAGCCTCACATTAGCATCTAGGTGAAGTTGGAGAAAATAAAGAAATCTTCCTTTAGAAATAAACCCATAATATTACATCTGCCTGGGTATACATAGGCTTCTTAAAACTTTATTAAAAAATGAACACTTTACTGGACCAGCAATGCCAATGTCCAGTGCACATTCAGCATCTGGTTCTCAGCTAACCACACTGTAAATCAGGCAGAAGATGCAGCTCATTTAAGTGCCCAGTAAAAAGTTTATTTATTTTTTTTAATGGGCAACAAAAAATGCCAAGGAAATTTTTACATCTTGCCATGATGTTTAATGGGTCAAAATTCCAATTTAGATATTTTTCCTTGCATTTCTTGAAGCAACTAAATAAATATGTATGTTTCATTTACAAACAATGGCTTATTAGCTTTTCGTAGTTTTCATTTCCCAATTCAGGCACCAGAATTTTGTGATTAAAGTACCATTAAAGAACTCTCTGCTTTTTTTTCCCTTTAACTGTTAAAATATGTGGGCCACTTGTAAGATATTATACAGTTATTCATGACCAAAAAAAAAAAACAAAACAAAACAGAATTACACTGCCACAGTGGGAAATTAACAATGCAGGAAATAATCATGCTTGGTTATAGATAATGCATTTAATGCTTAAAATAGCAGTTTGCCATCCATGTTTCATATCACACCAGATGGTTGGAAGAGCACAGGACATTTTTTTGTTTTTTTTAAATATTAGATGGGTACATATAAAAATCTGTTAACGGCATTGCACCAAAGAAGAAAAAAAAATCTGTAATTTATGGTAAGTGAATGTTTGTCAAATTGTCTTAATTTATATCAAGCTCAAAGCTAGTTTTATGTATTTAGTAAGTGAAATATTGTGTTCCATGAACTAGCAAAATTATGATATTAAGCTTTTCCAGAATATTAGATAGAGACCATCTTTTGCATTCAGGGCCCAGTTTTAACAGGTTAACTGAGCCTTCTGGGACAAATTTCAGCATTGGTTAAATTATTTCATTTTTATTTCATAAGAAACATCATCATCATTCCAGTGAGAGAGTATGAGACAGTACCTGAAGGTAGAAATCATTGTTTACTTCTCATATTAAGACTATGCCTATCCAAGATTTAGATGTTCAGCTTTTTTGCAGCCTTATAAGAACATTAATTAAGCTTTTTAACCTTCAATGCATTAAAATAAATTATGAGTGAAAATATAAGATTCTGAAATATAGCATTCCTACTTAGGCTTTCTATATCAAACTGTGGATAATGTAGAACTATTTGTAGGGTAACACCTGCAACCCAAATTCATCTCATGACCTAGAAAAGTGATTTTTGCAGGAATTTTGGCAATACCTGGAGGCATTTATGTTGTGACAGAAGAGGTAGAGGTGCTATTTGGCATCTAACAAATAGAGGTCAGAGATGCTACTAAACATCCTGTAATGACCAGGATCGTCTCTCCCATAAAAGAATAATTCGTTGGTCCCTGTGATGATTAGTTGTATGTGTCAAATTGCCTAGGTTATAGAACCCAATTATTCAATCAAACACTTCTAGATGTTGCTATGAAGGTATTTTGTAGATGTGGTTAACATTTATAATCATTTGACTTTAAGTAAAGCAGATACACTCCATCATGTGGGTGGGCAGCATCCAATCAGCTAAAGGCCTTATGAGCAAGAACTGAGGTTTCCTAGAGTGGAAAACTAGTGGGATTACAGATAAATACACACAAATGAGGGTGTGAACTACATGGGTCCACTATACAAAGATTTCATGAGCGGTTCAAACCCGTATTTTTTAACGGCCAACTATATTAAGGGGGACCCAAAAAAACCAGAATTTATTTATAAAAAATTGTGTATTTATTTTTACATGTTTAAACTTTGGTCATCTTCAAAGTGATCTCCATTTGATGCAATACACCTATCGAGACCTTTTTTCTGTTGCTCAAAACAGTTTCGGAACTTGTTGATTTTGAATGCTTCTTCCATTTCTTGCTTCACCTCTTCCACATTGGCAAAGCATTTCCCTTTGAGGACATTTTTTTTATCCAGGGAAAAAACAGCGACAAAAAAAGTTGCTTAGGTAGAGATTGGGTGAATAGGGAGGGTGGGGCATGGGGGTCATGCCATTTTTGGTGAAACACTGCTGAACACTCAGTGCCCAGTATGGGTAGATGTGCTCATAAATCACCCATCATGAAATGGGCAAACACATTGAAAATGTCTTCCAAAAAAATTCACTGAAGCTGAACACAGCTTCTCACAACAGCACCAGCTAGTACACTGATAAGAATGAGTTCCTAGAATACTCATCTAGTGGGGAAAGCCTGTACTTCAAGGGGCCAACCCTCCAGAAGATAAAACTTGTTTTGGGGGGATCTTCCCTCTTATATATCTTCTATAGGTTCTTTTACTCTGGTGGATCTTGTGATGACTGAATGTAACATTCCAAAATTTCTATTTTGAAACCTACTTTCCCAGGCTAATAGTATTTGATGGTAGGGATTTTGGGAGTTTTGGTAGCTTTGGGAAGTAATTAGGTTATAAGGGTGGAATCCTTATGGATGAGATTAGTGCCCTTATAAGAAGAGATGGAGAAGGATGACCCCTCTCTGCTATGTAAGGACACAGCATGACAGAGGGTGACCATGGAAGGCAGGAAGTGATCCCTCACCAAGAATGTATCTGCCAACACATTGACCTTGGGTTTCCAGCATCCAGAACTAGGAGAAATAAATGTTTGTCATACCAGTCTATGGTAATTAGTTATAGCAGCCAAAACTAAGACAGTCCCTGATAAATACAGTCCCAAATGCCAATAGTGCCAAGATTGAGAAACCCGTGTCTAGGGACACAAGTATACCTTCAGACTATAAGAAGATTGTACAGAGCCTCAGAGAACTTTTGTATTCCTGCAGCAGGCCATATACCCTAGGGTTTTCCAGAACCTTCTGTGAACTTCACAGGGACTGTCTTCTTCCTACTTGTTGCAATTATTTTCTAAGCCCTGCTTATAGATCAAGGAACCTCCCAGGATCTGGTTGTCCATGTTTCAAGTCCTTGACTCAGTGTCTCAGTGAGGATACAAATATTGCTCCTCCCCATAGTGAGGATGTTATCTCTTCTTTAGATATAATAACTCAGCACGCAGAAGAAGCTCAAATCAAAGCCCTTCCACCACTTTTATCTTCTCCTTTTAATATTATGATTTCTATTCTCTAAACCTATGTGCCAATGGTTTAAATGGTCCTCTGAAATAGACTAATGTGGCTTCTACACTTTGCCTTATGATTCATTTTAAAGTAAGGAGACATAGCTCTTAATCCTTAAAGTCTGTATCTTCCAGTGATTTTTGTAAAGAACAATCAGTTCTACACACACACACGTACATAATTTACCACAACATTTGGAAATATGGGGGCATTATGAACTTTGAATTGATAGCTTAGGATGCTACATTAAAAAGCTTAGAAACTAGTGAGATAGTATTTACAGCTTTGAGATTTTCCTTGAGTAGTGATTAAAAAGAGGAACCAACACTGCTCAGATGAGAGCAAATGAATGCTGCTTTGTTTAGTGATTCTTCCAATTTCTCCCATTATCTAGGAGGAATCTGAAAGTGGGGCGGATAGGGACAAGATGATCAAACATTTGTAGTATTCTTTCATGGGGATACATGCTCTGCTTCATCTTTATGCCAGAGGCACAGTCCTGACAGCTGCCTGTCGTGGTGGACATAAGCCTCTGTGGATCAAAGCCTTGCTGTCAAAGGGCCTTCTTGTGGGTTAAAGGCTATTGGCCTTTTCTGGCTTGGTGGCCCACTTGGAAACAGAAACGTAATTTTCCTTCAGGCTACCCCCAGCTGCCAAAATGAGTAGAAAGCATTGAACTAACCAGCGATGAGTGTGGCCTGGGGCCTGGGACCAGGATCTTCCTGGAACCTGCCTTGTGTGGTGGGACAAGGGCTCAGCCAGCAGGGCTACTGGACGGGGAAGTGTAGGCCCTGTCCTCTGTGGGCTGTTGACTCACCTTCCAAAGCATCACATCCCTCACAAAAAGCTTTTTTTCCCATGATTTTCCCCTTTCCTGGGTGTCATCCAATTATGACTCCCACACATTTTTTGCAGCTGTACTTCATGGATAAGAAACATTTTTGTTTTATTGTTCTGCAAGAACTACAAACATGAAAACCACCCGGTAATTTATCAAGAATTTTGAATACAAAATATGCAGTGAGGACCCAGAGTAACTTTGGAGGTGACAGGCAACAGCATTGGGGCTTGGGTTCTTTAGGTGTGAACTGTGTGAGCTCAGCCACAGCTTCTGGGAGACAGAGTGTTTTGTGAGAGAACAAAAATAAGATTATATGTTACTTTTATTTTATAATGTTCCAAAAGGCCATCATGCAAGTAGCAGGTAGATGAAAATTATTCACTGTGCTTTGAGCCAATAACTAGGGAGGGGAAGGGCTGGTGCAGGAGCAGGAAGTACATTGTAGAACTCTAGGGTGACTAACCCTCCATTATACACAAGGCTGAGGTGTTTTCCAGGACCTTATGCTAGAAATGAGACAGTGTCTGGTTAACCAGAATGGTTAGTCTAGTCATTTCTATTATTTGAGGAAGGGAAAGTTTATATCCAAGTTTGGATTAGATCAAAGGCAGTTTCTAAACAGGTAGTTTTAGGATGAGCAGATTTTGTAGAATGCCTCCTGGAGATCCTTGGGATATCACTAATAACTTTTAAAAAAGCTCGATCACTGAATGAAAGAGTCACAGCTTGCTTCTAAGTTCAGAATTTCTACATCACATAGCTGAATATTTTCATGGGTCATAGAAAAATTCTGATGAAAAGCTGCACACTTCCAGTTCTGAGAGAGAGGGAAAAATAATTTGCAAGAGCTGTGAGCATGTGTTAATTGGTGGTGATGTTTGCACTTGGTTCCCATTCCTTGAGTCCTGTAGAAAAAACACAACAGGCAAGCACAGAGCAACAAGTGCAGTCGGAGGAGGGAAGTAGTCAGAACGTATTGTTTTGCTTTGAAAAGATAAATCATCAATTCATGGGAAAGGAGCAGAGGGTCAGCAGGAGGGTAATCTAGTTAAAGGTGAAATAATATTAGCCTGACTGCCCAGCTATGCATCCTTTTTGGAAACAGAACATGACACAGCTGTTCCAGGCTCAAGCAGGAGATTAATAAGGCAGAAATCACAATAGCATGTGTGTATTGCTTTACAGTTTGCAAAGTCCTTTCACCTTAATTTTCATTGGTCCTCACAAAATATCCTGAGAGTAGGTAGTGTCAAAATAGTAACTTGTTCATAGAAATGAGGACACCACTATGCAAGGCTAAATGGCCAGTATAAGATCACGCAGTCAATTAAATAAGAGAACAAGAACTGATTCTCTGGTCTTCCAGGCTCTACTATACAAAGGAGTTCTTCAGACTTTTTAAAGGTTGTGGAGTGAATACAAAACCATGGGAAATCTATAGGATTTGAACCTTGACATATAGCTCTATCTTCTCAAGTTAAGATATAAGAATAAGGAAAGGGATAGTTTCATATTGGAGAAAGAATCACAGCTTAAAATGGAAGGCAGGCTCTGCCAATATGCAAATGGTGACCTGGAACAATGATTCAATCTCTGTAAACCTCAATTTCCTTGTTTGAAAAACATACATAATTAGCCCTGGCTGATGTAGCTCAGTGGATTGAGCGTGGGCTGGGAACCAAGGGGTCCCGGTTCGATTCCCCGTCAGGGCACATGCCTGGGTTGTGGGCCGGGTTCCCAGTGAGGGCCATGTGAGAGGCAACCATACATTGCTGCTTCTCTCCCTCTCTTTCTCACTCCCTTCCCCTCTCTCTAAAAATAAATAAAATCTTAAGAAAAATATGTATAATTATAACTTCTGGAAAGTTGTGAAGATTAAGATAAAGTGGGTGAAATACCAAATTTGACATGTAAAATGTGGTTAACTATTACTATTCTTACTATGATGACTAAGATAATATGACAAACACACATAAATGTGGACAAGTTAGTTGAAAATGGCTGCCATGGTAACAGGAGAAGCCCTGAGTATCCTGCTGGAGATCCTGTCTTTCTTGGGCGCTTGTTTCATTAACACACAACACTCCTGTCCAGCCTAAACAATCACCTCTACGAAGAAAGAATCCAAGTTCCTTGTGTGGCCTCTAATTTACCCAATAAGGAAACATCAGAGACTTTCAAAATGAAATGTCAAAACAGCAGGACCAATAGGTGAACGTGACAAATGACAATGACACTAATACTCCTGAAAGTCATTGTGACATTCAGATGAGCCCTGTAATGAAAATGGTTCTGTCAGACTAGACACAGAGTTAGAAGTCAGCCACAGAAAAAAATTAAATTCAGTCACTCATCAGCTATGAAAAACATTACCTGTTTTATTCTCTGTTGTATTTGAATATAGGTAGCAATAACCACATTGGTCCTTCATAAAGGGTCTGTTTTGATGAATTAGCACTAAGGATCTCTTTGTATGCTTTTAATTTCAGTCAGTCCTGACACTAATGAACAATCAGGATTACTTTTAAGAAAGAAGTCATCGAATGTATTTATTTACCTTAACTCTCTTGTTTCCTTCAAAAGCATGTAAAATCCTGGAAATAGAAGGTGACTTAGAAGGTTAACTGGCTGGTCTCATTCACTGAAGAAGGATGGTTGACTTCCCCAAATTTCTTAAGGGTTTTATAGTTTGTATGGTACATTGTTAAAGCAAATCTCAGGAAGACCCATTGTATAGTATTTTGTATTATGACATTTGTTTACATAATGCATACTTTCAAGCCTTCTCCTACCCAATGAAAAAAAAAATTCAGTGTTAATTGATTAGGTATGGAAATATTTTCACATTTTATATGGACACCAAGTCATCATGTTGTACTTTTTAAATATCTTACCATTTTATTTGTCAAGTAGATCTCAATAAAGCAGGAACAAAAATAATTTAGAAAAATAATATCCAGATATAAGAAATCAGTAACATTTGAAATGCAAATTGTATAGACTCATATTTTCATCCTTAACCCTAATTTCATCTCCTTTTCTTCCTTTGTAAAATGCTTTACTCTCCTGGCCAGATTACTTTTGCTATTTTCATAAATTTAGAGGCATGTGCTTCAGAACGTCTTCTCTCACTGTAGCTTTGTCCTTGCAATCTTACATTTGGTTTATATTTCTCCTCCTCTTCCCCCTCCCCCTCCACCTCTTTCTCCTCTTCCTCTGCCTTCTTCTTCACTGGACTTTCTACTCCATCTCTTTAAAATTTTAGTGTCTCCATTCTTTCTTTGACATGTTTGCCAACTGACTTGTGGGCTGTCACATCTGATATATATGGACTCTATCTATTGTAGTTGTTAAAGGGCAGGTGCTGGAGTCAAGGAGGTCCAGTAGAAATCTAGGCTCTTAGCAGTCAGTGACCTTTGGCAAGTGACCCAGTTGATATAATCTGTAGCGTGGTACATTACATAAACAGCCGTTCTCTACCCCACTTTCTACACACATGCGGAAAGGTAGATAACCTTGTCATGACTGCCTACTCTAACTCTGGGCCAGGCCATGAGACTTTCTTTGACCAATGGGATTCTAGTAGAAACTTGGAAAAGTGCCTGTATATTTCTACTTGCAATCTTGCCCTCTGGCACAAAGAGGACATGCCTAAGGTACTGTACTGAAGGGTGGGACATGTGGACCCTATCTGAGTTGTTCTAGATCTAGCTGATGCCATCCCAGAACAGCTGTCAACCTTCCTACCCCCAAACACAGGGTATGAGGTTACGTGTATTTAGCTGTATACTCTTGAGCAGGTGCAGCTGAGGTGTGTGGGACCCAAGCCAATTCAGCATAACTTTGAACATTCCTATTCCCCCTTCCAAATTCTTAGGATTAGAACACAAATTGTAAACATAAAATTGTTTTCATTGATTGTACTTGAGCCCTCTTTCTCCAGTGATAGAAAACCTGTAGCAGGCTGACTCTTGTCATTTTTTTTTAAAGATTTTATTTATTTATTTTAGAGGGAGGAAGGGAGGGAGAAAGAGAGGAAGAGAAACATCAATGTGCCATTGCCTTTCATGCACCCCTTGTTGGGGACCTGGACTGCAACCTAGGCATGTGCCCTGACTGGAAATTGAACAAGTGACCCTTTGGTTTACAGGCAGGCACTCAATCCACTGAGCCACACAAGCCAGGGCCTCTCTTGTCAATTTTAAGAATCAGGGCCAGAGTTCAAACACTAGAATCCATTTACAGAGACATTGCTACACATGGGATCAGCAATTATGAAGTCCACACATTTTCTTCCCAGGGACTGAAATATACTAAACTCAAGACAATATCTATTGAAAAAGAAATATTTAAACAAATATGTGATTTAACACATTTGCTTTTCTGGTGTGTCCTAAAAACTCTCTTTAGTCATAAGATAGATGTAAGATGAAGGGTCAAGAAGTGGTGGAAAAAGCCAAGTGGAGTGGTGCCTTAAGTAGACACCCTAATGTGGTGAAGAATAATAGCTGTCGACAAAGCAGAAAATAAAGGAAGAAGCAAAATTTCTGGTGTTTCTCAATAGAGGGTTTTTTTTTTTTTTTTTAATGGCATTTGTGGGCAGAAATTAGTTAAGATTCACATGGAAATTTATTTTTATAATGACAACTCCAGTATAGAAAGAGAGTGAAATGATTTCCTGAATGTTTTGTTGACCAAGCCAGGGAAATATATAAAACAATTTATAATTTTTAAAATATAAAACTGACAAATGGCAATAAACTGAGAAGTTGATTTATTTGGACTATGTCTCCTCTTGATGATGTCAGATACTCAGGTCTTATAAAATAAATAGATTTTCTGGTTGGTGGCATGTGAAACATTGACTTCTTTCTTTTCTAATCAATAACTAAAATAGATTTTCTGGTTTACATTCATTGATTCACTCAGTCAGTCAGTCTTTTAGCAAGACCGTTTTCATTAACTTCTATCATTGTTAGGCACTATTCAGGAATACAAAGTTCTGTAAAACAGAGTGCATTTTTCCTCTAAATTTGTTATGCAGTAGTTGTGTTCAGGCATGCAAAAATGTAAGCACAGCAAAGTATCACAAGGATGCAGTAGGTGTCCAAAGAAGGGAAAGGTTCATTATGTGAGGGCAGATCTTTCTTTGCTCCGTAGTGACAAAAGAACAGATGTTGCATGTAGATATAGTTGGGCAAAGACTTTCTTGGCAGGAGGAGCAGTATGACCAAAGGTATGGGAGACATGGGGAAAGAAGCCTGGTGTAACAGCTGAAACTGGAAACTCACCAACATGTCATAAGAATATGGCTGAAGGAAGGACTGCTGAGATACATCAGAGCTGCGAGAACACAGAGGGTCTTGTATGCCTCAAAAAGGAGTTTTCATCTGTCCTCTAGGCTATGGGACTTATTCTAAGTCAATTTCAGCATGATCAGACTGGTGTTTGGAAAGGTTACATTTGTAGCAGGAAGAGAATGGGTTGGAGGGGTATGAGTCAGAAAGCCAGCTGAGAGACCGATTACTTAAGAGAAGAATGGTGATGAACTGACCTAATATAGTAGGCACATACAGTCATTTTATTACTCAAATAAGAACATATAAACTATATACAGTTGTTCTAGATACTATGGTATATATGAAGAATATGACCAGATATCTTCCATCAATAAGGTTATAATCTGATGGGGAGTATGCTATTAACAACACAAATAGGACATCAGGGGATAATGTGCGAATGACATAAAAGGGATAGTACAGACAGTTAAAGGCACTGAAAGGAGAAAGAGAACATATTTGGTTGGGTCAGTGATAAAATGATTTGTGAGCAACGTAGGATTTCAGATTGACCTTGAAAGAAGTGTGAGTTTTTTCTTTCTTTTCCTTTTTTTCTTAAAGGAAAATTGTGGAAGAGGACTCACCAACTGAGGTAAGAGCATAAGTAAAAGGCATTGGGCCATATGCACAGATCATTTTTGATGAGCAATAAGCAACCATATTGGTACTTGTGGAGGAGATGTGTGAAATAAGGCTGAAAAGGGAGGTGGGGCCATATGGTGGAGGTCCTGAAATTTGAGGGTGAGTAATTTATACTTAATTAGGTCTATGACAGGGAAGTGCTGAAGGTTCTAATAAAAGAAGGAACACAGTACAAACTGCTATTAAGAAAACCTTATAGGATGAATTAAGATCATAAGAAGGTTATTTGAATTAGTGTGAGGGGATGAAGGCCAGAACCAGGAAGGAAAATGAAAAATGAAAAGAGAGACTCAGGGGTTAAAGTCAATGCATTGTGTCTTGGTGATGGTTGGATGTGGAAGACTGGGAGTAAGAGCTGAAGCTGAAATGAATGGCATTGAGATTTCAACCTTGAATGACTGAAAAAAATTTAGAGCCAGTAATAGAAATTAGGAAATGAGAAGGAGAGGTTTTGGAGAAGATTATGAATTTAACTTTGGTCAAATGGGCTAGTGGGACATCCAGTTAAAATTCAATGATTTTCTTTTTTAAAGATTTATTTATTTATTTATTTATTTATTAGAGAGGGGAAAGGAGGGAGAAAGAAAGGGATAGAAACATAAATGTGTGGTTATGTCTCACAAGCCCCTCACCGGGGACCTGACCCGAAACCCAGGCATGTGCACTAGACTGGGAATGGAACCAGTGACCCCTTGCCTCAACGTCCAGCCCTCAGTCCACTGAGACACACCAGCCAGAGCTTCAAGTGGGGAGATATTACACACACTTATGCATACCCACACATGGAATATTTTGGAATGTTTGGGGACATTTTGATTGTCTCAACTGGGGGCAGGGAATGCTACTGGCATCTAGTGGGTATATATCCTGTAATGAACATCTGACTCATCACCACAAAGAATTATCTGGTCCTAAATTTCATTAGAGCTGAGGCTGGGAAAGCCTGAGCTAACTGGCTTTAGGAGAAAAAGAGAAATGACACTCAAGAATGTACAGATTTTTAAAAATCACTTATTCAAAACAGAATAAAACCACAAATCATTTTTAACATAGACCCAGGAGTTATCTTCTAGAACAACAATTTTCAACTGGTGTGCTGCAAGAATTTTTAAAACAAGCAATGCCTGACTATTTAGTCAGGGGCACTGACCTCTTTTTGCTTAGATTGTCAAATAAATAAATGACAACAGCCAATACAACAATAACCATCTGGTGTGAATAAATAAAATGTATACCTATTTTTGTCAGATCATCAGAAAATAGATTTTGGTATGCTGAAGAATTTTAGTAATTAGTTTATGTGTGCCACAGAATGAAAAAGTTTGAAAATTGCTAATCTAGAAACAATAATTGAAGCCAATAAGAAAGGTTTGACTTTAGAGAGGTTTCTATCTTGGAAACTCCACCTTAAGGGATAGGAGGTAAAAAAATTAACCCCACAGAGCAGACAGAGAGGGACACATCAAAGAAATCTGATAGTGGTGGGATTCTGTGGTGCTGCAGGAGGTGGTGCCACATCTCAGGAGAGCCAGCAGGATGGAGGAGAAAGAATACACATGGATCAGGCAGAGCTAGTTCCTCTGCAACCACCTGAACAAGTTAATGAATCTCTCTGCCTGGTTTATGATTTAGTTTCCCAAGTAAAAACAGAAAAGGCAATACTCACCTTATAGGATTATGAAGATTAGAGTTTGTTTATATAGGTTTTCAGTAGATCACCTGCCACATAGTACATTCTCAATAAACAATAACTTTGAAGAAGGAAATACAAAGGGAGCTGGTGAGAAGATTGCAATAATATTGAAGAAAATAGGTGATTACAATAACACTAGGGAATTTGAAATATTTATAGTTAACAGAAAGTTCAGATATTTACTAAATTAAGAGGTCTTATGCTGAATGAGTCTAATCAGCCCTCATGGATACGTTTGAAAGTACAGATTTCTGGGCCACAGATTCTCCAAAATTTTGTATGTTTTAGGTGCTTGCACACATAATTTTGAAGCTCAAACAGAGTCGATAGGATAAAGCATTTTGTCAGATGTTAGAGTGAACATGCCAAAGCCTAATTCAGAATCTGTACCCAGAGTTGGAATAAGAGAGATACAGATGCAAATAGTTATAATCCAAAATGACCCTTTCTATAATTGTAGGTTCAAAAGAAGAGGGAAGACTGGGAGAAGGACTAACTCCTGGAAATTATCACACAACTGGTGATGCAAGTCTTATAGGATGAATAAGAGTTGAGTATTATCTTAGAGGTAAGATAGTGGAAGAGTAAATGGAAGCCACACTAACCTCCTCCCAGGACCACCCAGAATTACAATTAAACTGTGGAGAAATCATCCAGAGAAAACAACTGAATAATAGCGAGAGAGGAGCCTTATACCCTCAGACAGTCAGAAGAATTACCTTCAGCACAACCTGTCTGGTAAGGAGTGTGGTGGAGACTTGAGAGGGCTGGCTGGGTGCCCACAGGTGATGCCAGAGGGATAATTAAGCAACTGGTTGGATCCCCCTGAGAAGTGTGGAGTATAAACCCTAAGCTGGGATACCCAGCCTAGAGCTCCAGAGCCCAAAAGGTACACAGAAAACAACCCACAGCTAAAACAGCAGGATTGCTCTCTGCCAGAGACTGATGGCTGGCTGGAGACACAAAGAGCCATTTAAAGGGCCAACACACAAAGTTTGATTTGCAGCTACTTACCTGGGGCTCCGGCAAAGGTAGGGGAAGAGTGGGCTGGAGATGCCTGAGGAGAGACTGGGGATAGAAAATTTGGGGAGAGAATTGAGAGAGTAGTGTGGCAGGATTCTTTTCACACGCAGGAAAAATGTAAGCCCTGGGAATTCACGAGTATATGAGCAAAGCTCCACGTGAAAAAACATTCCCATTCAGGCCAGCGTAAACTCATGTCAGTGGAGAAAAGAATTCTCTAATGGGAATTTGGTAAAAATATTTCTTAAGAAATTCTCTGCCTTGCTGAGCCTCTTTCCCTGGAGCCAAGAAGCTCATGTTAATGAATCCCTGAAATTCTTCCCTGCCTCAATGTTTTATGGTCCTAAAAGTTAACAGCCCTAGCTAGCTTGCTCTCAATTTACTTGTCTCCTATTTAATGTACTGCCCTGGTTCTGTCTGCCACCAGACCTGAATTTACATCCTAATGCTCTGTACCACAAATGTTTACCTTACTGAGTAAACCTCCCACTTATCTATCCCCTTCCCATATATCTTCATGACCTAGCTGAAGACCCTTGTTCTGCATATAGTTCATGAATAACCAATCCAATGCAAATGTATCCTAAAACTTCTAATAAAAAGCCCGGCTGAGCTACGCCTGGGGCTTTTCCAGACACTGAGGGAAAGACCTGTGGCCCCGGATTCCTTTTCCAAGTGTGTCTCTGGGTGAGATTGATACACAAGTTTGGTTGTGGTCCCCCACGGATTTTGCAGGATGAAATTCGCTTCAGAGTAGTTCCAGGATCCCGGTGCCGAGTCATTCCCCATATGGCAGCAGCCATCCTGCTCTGGTAGAACATTCCCCTCTGAGCAGCAGCAGCCTGAGGGGAAACAATAGCTCTGACCCCAGGTGTGATTCTGCCCTGCCCTATGGGGCTTAAGCCTGACTGATGAGTGCAGAATGACAACTGTAGTAGATAGCCATAGACTATAGATCTTGGAAATCTCAGAGCAGGCTACCTAAGGTGAGACAGGGTCAACATCTGACATCACCAGAGGTGGATCCAGAAAGGAAAAACAGTGGTAATTATAGAGGATACTGAGGCAAAATCTACTGTGACTTCTCCATGACTAGCAATATTTTCTTTCCTGCATGGCTTTGTAACATTAATTTCTTGTCCATCAACTTTATGCATATTAACTTACTGGATTTAATACTATAGTTTATTTCTCTATAATCTCTTTACATGCTTATTAATACTAGTTCATTTGCTGTTGATAGCGGGAATGCAGGGGACAGAGAGACAGTATTAAGGATGTCGCTTTGTTCCCTGGGTGTTGTGGTTTTGTTCTGGCAGCACCTGCACAACAGCATACAAGACATGGTGGGTGGAATGAACCTCATTTAACCAGCTGGAGTGAAGGACCCACAAAAGAATGACCCAAGAACAACCAAAACTTAATTACATCCAGAGAGTCAACATAAATGACATCCTAAGAGCATCAAGTTCAGGAGATCAAGGAGACTGCACCACTGAATCTCACAGGTCTCCTAGAATAGAAGCTCATACCACAAACTCAGGGAGTCAAAATAGATCAATTTAAGAAGCAGAGGCAAACAAGAAGAGTTTCACAAGAAATGGGAAGACAAAGAAACAACCCACAAATATTAAGAAAGGAGTAATCCTCAGAAAGAATGCTAAATGAAATAGAGGCAACTCAACTATCAGATATTGAGTTCAAAACAATGGTTATAAGGAAGCTCAATGACCTCACTGAGAATTGCCAGAAACTACAGGGAAACTACAATGAACTCACTGAAAACTATATCAGCATAAAAAAGCACATAGAAACTATCAACGAGGGCCAAGAGGAAATGAAGAACACAATTTCTAAACTGAATAACACAGTAGAAGGAATCAAAACAGGCTCAATGAAGCAGAGGATCAGATCAGTGAGCTGGAGGACAAGGTAGAAAAAAACTCTCAGAAAGAGTGAGAAAAGGAAAAAAGACTCAGAAAGAAAGAAGAGGTGTTAAGGGAGCTGCAGGACAACATGAAACATAGTAATATCCATATAATAGGGATATCCAAAGGAGAAGAAAAGCAAGGGTTAGAAACCCTGTTTGAAAAAGTGAAGATGGAAAACTTCTCTAATTTGATGAGAGAAAAGTCACACAAATACAGGAAGCAGACAGGGTCCCAATCAACAGGAACCCAAAGAGGCCCACTCCAAGACATCATAATTAAAATGGCAACATTCAAAGACAAAGAGAGAATCTTAAAGGCAGCAAGGGAGAAACAGGAAGTAACATACAAGGGAGCCTCGATAAGACTAGCAGCTGACTTCTCAATGGAAACATTACCAACCAGGAGAGAATGGCAAGAAATATTCCAGGTAATGAAAGGCAAAGAGCTGCAACCAAGACTACTCTACCCAGCAAACCTTTCAATTAAAATGGAAGGTGAAATAAGAAGCCCCCCAGACAAAAGAAGGCTAAAAGAATACACTTCCACCAAACCACCACCACAAGATATGCTAAAGGGAATCCTTTAAGAAGAGGAAGAAAAACGGTGAGAGAGGAGCACAGGTACAAGGGGAGTAAAATGGCAATGAATAAATACCTATCAATAATAACCTTACATGTAAATATATTAAATACTCCTATCAAAAGACATAGGGTACCTGAATGCATAAGAAAACATGACCCACACATATGCTGCCTACAAGAGACACACCTCAGAACAAAGGACCTGTACAGACTGAAAGTGAAGAGTTGCAAAAAATATTCCTAGCAAATAGACAGGAAAATAACCAATGTAGCAATACTTATATCAGACAGAATGGACTTCAAAACAAAGACCATAAGAAGAGACATTGAAGGACACTTCTTAATACTCAAGGGAAGAATCCATCAAGAAGACATAAACAATATAAACATATATGCACCCAACATAGGAGCACCCACATATATAAGGAGAATCTTGGAGAGCTTTAAGAAAGATATAGACAGCAACACACTTAGGGGATTTTAACAGCCCTCTTGTCAAAAATGGGCAGATCTTCCAAACAAAATATCAACAAGGATATCATACCATTGAACAATGCCCTAGATAAAATGGACTTAACTGATATATATATATATATATATATATATATATATATATATATATATATATATATAACTTTCATCTCAAAAAAGCAAAGTTCACATTCTTTTCAAATGCACATGGACCATTTTCAAAGATAGACCACATGAAAGAACACAAAACAAGTCTCAACAAATGCAATAAAATTGAAATCATATCAAGCATTTTCTCAGACCATAAGGGCCTGAAACTGGAAACCAACTTCAAGGAAAAAAACCCCAAACACTCAAATTCATGGAGATTGAATAGCATGCTATTAAACAATGGATGGGTTAAGAATAAGATCAAGGAAAAAATCAAATTATTTCTGGAAACAAATAAAAATGAACACACAATAGTCCAAAACTTATGGGACACAGCAAAGACAGTCCTGAGAAGTAAGTTCATAGCAATACAGGCCTATCTAAAAAAGATAGAAACATTTAAAATAGACAACCTAATCTTATGCCTTCAAGAACTGGAAGAACAACAAGAAACAAAGCCTGTAGAGAGTAGAAGGAAATAAATAACCAAGATCAGAGAAGAATTAAATGACATAAAGACTAAAAGCACAATCCTTAGGATCAATAAATTCAGGAGCTGGTTCTTTGAAAAGATAACAAAACCAACACGCCTTTAAGCATACTCATCAGAAAAAAAAAATAGAGAGGGTCCAAATAAACAAAATTAGAGATGAAAGAGGAGAGATTAGAAGAGATACCAGAGAAATACAAAGGATTGTAAAAAATTACTACAATTATGCCAAGAAATTTGAAAACATGTGTGAAATGGAAAAATTCCTAGAATATAATTTTCCATAACTGAATGAAGAAGAAGCAGAGAGCCTGAACAGACCAGTAATGCCTGGTGAAATCAGATCAGTAATCAAAAAATTTGTGGCATGCAAAAGCCCTGGACTGGATGGTTTCATAGGAGAATTCTACAAAGCATTTAAGGAAGAGCTAAACCCTATCCCCCACAGACTATTCCAAAAAATTCCAAGAAGAGGGGAAACTTCTAAATTCTTTTTATGAAGGCAGCATCATCCTAATCCCAGAACCAGATAAAGACAAAACAAAGAAAGAAAACTACTGGTCAATATCACTGATGAGCATAGACACTAAAATCCTCAACACAAGATTGGCAAACCACATCCAGAAATACATTATAAAGATCATACACCATAATTAAGTGAGATTGATCTCAGAGATGCAAGGATGGAACGATAATTGCACATCAATAAATGTAATACATCACATAAACAAAAGACAAAACTCACATGATCATATCAATAGATATGGAAAACACAGTTGATAAGGTACAGCATGATTTATGATAAAAACACTTAGCAAAGTTGGAGTAGAGGTATACCTCAGCATAATGAAGGCCATATACAAGAAACCTACAGCCAACATCATACTCAATGAACAAAAACTAAAAGCTTTCCCTCTAAGTTCAGGAACAAGACAAGGATGCTTGCTTTCACCACTTCTATTTAACATAGTATAGGAAGTCCTAGCCACAGTGATCAGAAAAGAAAAATAAATAGAAGTCTCCAAATTGGAAAATAGTAAGTAAAACTGTCATTGTTTGCAGGTGACATGATAGTGTACACAGAAAACCCTATAGATTCCACCAAAAAAATTACTCAACCTAATAAGTGAGTTTGGCAAAACAGCAGGATACAAAGTCAATATTCAGAAATTAAGTGTATTTTTGTACACCAACAATAAAATATCAGAAACAGAGATGAGTAAAAACATACATTTTCTATAACAACAAGAAAACTAAAGTACCTAGGAATAAACCTATCCAAGGAGATAAAAGACCTGTACTCAGAAAACTATACAACGCTGAAGAAAGAAATCAAGGAAGACACACATAAATGGAAGCATATATTGTGATCGTAGATTGGAATAACTAACATCATCAAAATGTCCTCACTACCTAAAGCATTTTATAGATTCAACACGATCCCTATTAAAATACAAATGACATATTTCACAGGTATAGAAAAAACATTTCCAAATTTTATGTGGAACCATAAGTGACCCAAAATAGCCTTAGCAATTTTGAGAAAGAAGAGCAAAGTAGGAAGGATTATAATACCTGACAATAGATTATTTTACAAGGCCACAGTAATCAAAACAGTCTGGTACTGGCATAAGGACAAACACATAGATCAATGGAACAGGTTAGAGAGTCCAGAAATAATCTCAAGTCTCTATGGTCAATTAATATTTGACAAAGGGGGCAGAAACATAAAATGGAGTAAAAATACTCTCTTCAACAAATGGTGTTGGGAGATCTGGACAGCTACATGCAAAGAAATGAAACTCAACCACCAACTTATACTACACATAAAAATAAAGTCAAGGTGGATAAAAGACTTAACTATAAGTGGTGGTACGATAAAAATGCTAGAGGAGAACATAGGCACGGAAATCTCAGATATTCCATGCAGCAAGATTTTCACTGATATGTCCCCTAGAACAAGGGCCAAAGGAAAGAATAAACAAATGGGACTTCATCAAAATAAAAAGCTTCTGCACAGCTAAAGAAAACTTCATCAAAATGAAAAGGCAACCAACTATATGGGAAAATATATTTGCAAATAACACATCAGACAAGGGTTTGATCTCCAAAATACATAAAAACTCACTGGACTCCACTCCAGGAAGGAAAACAATCGAATTAAAAAGTGGGCAAACAGCTTGAACAGATACTACTCCAAGGAGGACATAGAGAGGGCCCAGAGACATATGAAAGGATGTTCAACATCACTAGCCATCAGATAGATGCAAATTAAAACCACAATGAGATACCACTTCATACCAGTCAGAATGGCTATCATAACTAAATCAACAAACGTCAAGTACTGGCATGGGTGTGGAGAAAAGGTTACACTAGTAAATTATTGGTGGGAATGCAGACTAAATTCAGTCACTATGGAAAACAGTATGGAATTTCCTGAAAACACTAAAAATGGAACTGCCTTTTGACCCAGCAATTCCACTGCTGGGATTATACCCTAAGAATCCTAAAATACCAATGCAAAAGAACCTTTGCACCCCAATGTTCATAGCAGCACAATTTACAATAGCCAAGCATTAGAAGCAACAGAAGGTCCCATCAGTAAATGAGGGGATCAAAAAACTATGGTTCCTTTACACAATGAAATACTATGCAGCAGAAAGAAAGAAGGCACTCCTACCCTTCGTGACAGCATGGATGGATCTAGAGAGCATTATGCTAAGTGAAATAAGCCAGACAGTGAAAGACAAATACCATAAGTCTATAAGTGGAATAGATCTCACCTATAAGGGGAAACTAATTAACAAAACAAACAAGCAAGCAAAATAGAACCAGAGACATTGAAATAAGGAACACACTGACAGTAGTCATAGGGAAGGTGAGAGGGGATAACAGGGGGTAAAGTGGGAAGAGTCATTAAGGAACATGTATAAAGGACACATGGACAAAGCCTAAGGTGGGTAGGAATAAGGTTGGGAGGTGGGGATTGCTGGGGTGGGTGGGTGTGGTGGGCAGTAAATGGAGACAATTGTATTTGAACAACAATAAAAAATGTGAAGAAAAATATTAATAAAATTTAAAAAAGAGTTCTGTATTATAAGAGGGAACAGAGCACACTCAGGAGAAAGAACAGTATTTGTAAAAGTGTGAAGAACCACAGTGAGGAGCAGTTTCAATGAATCAGCAGAAATGATATGAAGAGAGTTGGTAAAATGGAAGTAGAAACGTTCTAAAAATTAGAAACAGCGTGACAGAGAAGGTGAAGTACTGAAAGGTTGGTAGCAGCGGTTGGACTAGAGGAAAACAGGATTAATGAGAATTTTCATGTTAATCACTTACAGGGTTTAATATTTTAAATAATTACTGAAAAAGTAAGCCATGTACAGGGTTAAAAAGATTAAAACAATGAAAGAGTAGATGATAATGTCAAAACTTCCCTAGTTTGCCTCACTTGAGGCAACTCTTAACAGTTTCCAGTGTTTCATTACAGAAATTTTCCATGAATGTACAGTCATTGCTCTCTAAAACTCATCTATGTGTTCATTGATCCCTCCATCCATCAGTCTTATTAGTTCTTTTCCTCTGAGAACCCTAATACACTATCTCTTTATTGCCTGTTATTTATCTAATCTTAAAAAAATACTAATAGGTTTATAGTATACTCATGGCTTTATAGAATACTCTTGGCTTTATACTCCTGTAACAGGGTGCAGCCAGGGGAAGGGGGTCCCAAATGAGGATTTGTAATGGGGTCCGGAACTCAAGGTGTCCAGGAAATATTAGAAATATGTATATAGGATGTCCTCACCCCCACAAGTCTGAACTGGTGGGGGATGGGACTCCTGGAGCAGGGCCATTGAGAGCTGTTTTGCATAGCAGCAGCTTTGCAGCTAGCCTCTGGCATGGTCATTAACATATCTATAACCTTTAACTGGTTGTATAGATGTGTTAAATAGCTGTGGGCATGCTTTGAGCCAGAGGGATGGAAGTTAGTTCCACCCAAGAGGTAACTGAGAGGCAACTCCCCCTGGACACAGCGCCTGCATGAAAGCTTGGAGACGATTGGCTCTGTGCCATGGGGCCATGCCTGCCCAGAGTTAAAGACTGGTGCAGATATTTAAACCCAGGCACAGCAGCCATAGTGCTCTTGGACCACGTGGCTTTTGGTGATAGGGGAGAATCACGCAGCTTTGGGGCTCCCTTTGCCACGCAGCTTAGGAAGCCGGGAAACAAGATGTAGCAGTGATGTAGAGCTCTCTCTTAGTGGTTCAGAAGAATGCAGGAGAGATGCTGCAGGAAGGAAAGTCAGGACCATGCAGCTGTAGCAGGAATGACCGCATGGCTTGGGCAGTTGGGACAGGACCATGTGGCTTTGGGGTTGCTCCTTTTGCCACGTGGCCTAGGAAGCAGGAGAGACTTTGCCTTGAAGAAAAGGGAGAAAGTGCTCTTGCTGGTGGGCCATGAGAAGGAGCCACATGGTTTTGGATTAACTGGAGATCGCAGTGGCGACACAGCGGATGGTACCAGAACTGAGGATCTGCCTGAATCATGGACTTCTACTTCTTTTCCTGAGATACGGTACCCTGGACTGGGAAGGGGGGAAGGAAGGACTGTGTGTTTGTGGGTATTCTAGAGAACTCTAGTATTTTAAAGGAGACCTTAAGTCCTTACCCCAAGCCTGTATAACTTGTAAATAAATAATTCTTTTCCTTTTCACAAGTCTCTGGCATTGAGAGACGTCTTTCCATTGGTGGTGAGCATTAACGAACCTGGAGTGGTGCGGGTTATCGTTGGGTGCCCCGTCACCCCTGGCTCTGTAACACTCCTACCTTACCCTCAAGTATATGAGCATGCTTCATATGAATATAAAATGGTGTGTGCCTTCTGTCATTTAGCTCATTTAGGTAGTATAGGAGACTGTTCTGTGTGGCATGAGCCCAGCTTCCACTCAGAAATACCAGTGGAAAGCGACACAGGACCCATGCCTACAGATAGGTTCTCCTGTGGGGAGTCAGGCCCGCATTGTACCTATGCTGCTTTGAGACTTGCTTTCTGCTAAAACTCCCTTACCCTTAATTTAGGCAGCAAATATTTACTGCATATTTTTAAAGTAACTTCCTAAAATCCATGCTAAACTTTTCAAGGATGAGTGTAACCAGTTCAACCACTTTCCCCTTTACATTTGCAAATATCCTTCTTTCTTGATGGAAGGAGGATGTTGTAATTAGCAATATCCTCTCCTTTGTTATCTGTAAAAGGTAACCACCTAATGTGAACCTATGCATAGTAAATGAGGACCGTCCTAGATGTGATGTACCCGGAAAGACAATCAAAGCCTGTCCAGGTAGGGGTCATGGGCTCTCTCTCACTCAGAGTGGCTTTACCTTCCCTTTTTCTCCACAGGACTTGGTAGTCCAGGTGAATTTGTCTCATATCTCAGCCATAATGCCGTGGACACTGCAGGCCAGTGCCTGCTTCAAGGTAGATTGAACACTTTAGCTGCATTGAGCATCCTCATCCATACTCTTTGTGTATGTGTAGGAATACATCCATGGTATACCTTTCTAATAGCAGAACTGCTAGTAGAACAGGTACAAGCATATTACATTTTGGTACGAATTGCTAAATTCTTCTCCAAAATGTTTACACCAATTTACAAACCTAGTATCAGTTGTATAAGAGGGTTTGTTTTTCTACGTTCTTGCCACCACTTATCATTGTTAGGTAAAAAAGTAGATACTCATTGTTTTTGAAATTTATATTTCTTTAAATATGTGTGGAAATTAGAATTTGACATCACTGGTTTATTTTGTTTGAATTAATGTAAATATGTTCATTTATTTTTGGTCTTTAAAAAAACTTTCAGTGTGCTGATGATACAATAAAATCCCATGCTAAATCAAATTTGGATAGAATGCAACACACAATTGGTGTCCAGTCCTGGGGTCCTTGACCTTCAGGGCTGTTGGCTCTGCAGGCTCCATTAGTCATTTGATTAACCTCAGAGTAACATGACTTTGCATTTGATGTGATGCAGTTCTGGAACATACTAAGAGAATCATAGCAGGAATTTTTTTTGTTTGTTTAAAATTAAGCATGATATGGAACCATAAATGACCCTGAATATCTCCTGCAATTTTGAGAAAGAAGAGCAAAGTAGTAGGGATCACAATACCTAATATAAAACTGTATTACAAGGCCACTGTAATAAAAACAGCCTGGTACTGGCATAAAAACAGACAGATAGACCAATGGAACAGAATAGAGAGCCCAGAAATAAACCGAAGTTTCTATGGGCAATTAATTTTCAACAAAGGGAGCAGCAGCATAAAATGGAGTAAAAATAATGTCTTCAACAAATGGTGTTGGGAAATTTGGATGGCTACATGCAAAAAAAAAGAAACTTGAGCACCCACTTACACCATACACAAAAATAAATTCAAGGTGGATAAAAGACTTACTTAAATATAAGTTGTGACACCATAAAAGTCCTAGAGGAAAACATCAGTAGAAAAATCTCAGACATTTCACGCAGCAACATCTTCACAGATATGTCCCCTAGAATAAGGGACATAAAGGAAAGGATAAACAAATGGGACTTCATCAAAATAAAAAGCTTCTGCAGGGCTAAAGGAAACAGCATTAAAATAAAAAGAGAACCAACTATATGGGGAAACATATTTGCCAATGATACCTCAGACAAGGGCTTGATCTCCAAAATATATAAAGAACTCATATGACTCCACTCCAGGAAGACAAAAAACCCAGTTAAAAAATGGGCAAAAGGCTTGAACACACACTTCTCCAAAGAGGACATACAGAGGGCCCCGAGGCATATGAAAAGATGCTCGGCATCACTGGCCATTAGAGAGATGCAAATTAAAACCACAATGAGATACCACTTCACACCGGTCAGGATGGCCATCATAAACAAAGCAACAGGCAAGTGTTGGAGAGGATGTAGAAAAAAGAGAACCCTACTGCACTGTTGGTGGGAATACAGACTGGTGAAGGCACTGTGGAAGACAGTATGGAATTTCCTCCGAAAACTAAAAATGGAACTGCCTTTTGACCCAGCAATTCCACTGCTGTGATGATACCCTAAGAGCCCTGAAACACCAATCCAAAAGAACCTATGCACTCCAATGTTCATAGCAGCACAATTTACAATAGCCAAGTACTGGAAGCGACATAAGTGCCCATCAGCAAATGAGTGGATCAAGAAACTATGGTACATTTACACAGTGGAATTCTACACAGCAGAGAAAGAAGGAGCTTATACCCTTTGTGACAGCGTGGATGGAACTGGAGAACATTATGCTAAGCAAAATAAGCCAGGCGGTGTAGGACAAATACCATATGATCTCACCTTTAACTGGAACATAATCAACAAAAGAACAAAGTAAGCAAAATATAACTAGAGACATTGAAATTAAGAACAATCTAACAATAGCCAGAGGGGAGGGGGAGGGGGCTGTGAGGAAAAGAGTTTTCAGGAACCACTGAAAGTTAGAGGACACGTGGACAGAACCAAGGGGGAGGATGGAAGCAAGATGGGAGGTGGGTTTGGATGATTTTGGGGGGAGGGGAGGGGAGGAAATGCAGACAACTGTAATCGAAGAACAATAAATTAATTAAAAAAATTAAGCATGAAATTAAGTGTAAATTTTTATTAAACTCTATAAAATTTTAATAATATGATTGTTTTTAAACAAAGACATCTTTTGCTACTATAGAATTACATATTACATCGTATCAGAATGAATCCAATAACAAAATTGAAAGTTGTTAAAATAAAATTATTTATAAAAGAAATTATAAAGCCTCTTTGACAGCCATAAACAATGGCTTAAGTGCATGGAGAGATAGCTCATATTTTTACAGGTTAGATAGGCTCAGTGTTTTAAAGATATCAAATTTTCCAAACTGAATTATATATTCAACATGATTTAATACAAATTCAAATAGGCTTTTGGTAGAAATTAATAAGCTAAATCTAAAATTTACATAAAAATACAAAAGGCTAAGAATAGCTAAGACACTCAAGAAAAGAAGAACTAAGTGGGAGGACTCAATCTCATAAATTTCATAAATTATTATAAAACTATAGTAATAAAGAACATAGTGTTTATGAACAGGGATATATAAACAGGTCAGTGGAAAAAAACGTATGTGTACATATACAGAAATGATGCTGCAGAAAAATGATTATGAGAAAATTGGGTATTTGTATGAAGAAAAATGAAATTGACACATCTGACAACATAGCCAAGATCAGTTCTAGCTGTATAAAAGCACAATTGTAATAAAACCATAAAACTCTCAGAATGTTATATAGTAGATTATCTTCATGTTCTCAAGGCAGGAGATTAACTTCTTAATCTCCTTAATCATTAAAAAAACATGTTAATATAAAGTGGCTCCATGAAAATTAAGATCTTTTTTTAATCAAAAGAAACAATGCAAGAATAGAAAGAGGAACTATGTACTGAGTGATAATTATATATCAATATCCATATACAAATCTGCATCAATATTTATATATCCAAAAAAGATTAATGTATCAAACTTGCAGATCATACCTACAAATCAATGAGAAAATTATAATGATGAAATGGGGGGTAAAAATATAAATGAGAACCTCATAAAAAGAGGAAATCTCATTAGCCATTATAAATGCAGATGTTGCTAATTTTTTTAATTAGGGAAGTGCATAGTAAGACTACAATGAAATATGAGGAGGGAACCCCAAAATAAAGAATTGTCGTATGGAGGGTAGGCCCTTTGTAGTGCAGGCTTCCCCACTAGGTGAGTGTTCAAGCAACACATCTGTATCAGTGTACTAGCTGATGCTGTTGAGAGAGGCTGTGTTCAGCTTCAGTGAATTTTTTTGGAAGACTTTTTCAACATATTTGCTCATTTCATGATGAGTGATTTACAAGCTCACCTGGGGACACCACGCTGAGTGTTCAGCAGCTTTTGAACAAAAATGGCATGACTCCCATATACCACTCTCCTTTTTCACCCAATCTCTTCCAGAGTGACTTTTTGTTTGTTTGTTTGTTTGTTCCCTGGATGAAAAAAGTCCTCAAAGGCAAATGTTTTGCTGATGAGGAAGAGGTGAAACAAAAAACGTCAGAAGCACTAAAAGGCATCAAAGTCAGCAAGTTCAAAGGCTGATTTGAACAGTGGAAAAAAAATCTTGATAGATGTATTACATCAATTGGAGAGCACTTTCAAGGTCACTAAAGTTTAAGCATGTAAGAATAAATACACAATTTTTATAAATAAATTCCATATTTGGGGGACCCCTCATATACACTCACAAAAATGGGTAAAACAGAAAGACAAAAAGTATGAATTGCTGACAAGATCTAAATTATAAGAAATCTTTAGAATTATAGATAGTAGTCCCACCCTTATCTTCAGGGAATACATTCCAAGACCACCAGCAGATGCCTGCAACCATGGATAATAGCAAATTCTTTATATAGTGTTTTTTCTTATTACATGCATATGTACCATATGGTATAATTTATAAACTTGGCACAGTAAGAAGTTAACAATAACTAATAACGGTAAAAATTATAACAATATAATCTGATTAATGTTATGCGAATGGCTTCTTTGACCATTATTAAGTAAAATATATGTTACTTGAACACAAGTGCTATGATACCACAACATTTGATTTGATAACCGAGATGGCTATTAAGTGACTAATGGGCTAGGCCAGGAGTGTATACAGCATGCATAGTTGTACAAAGGGATGATTCATGCTCAGGGTAGGACAGAAAGGGAGAGTGGGAGATTTTGTCATGCTACTCATTGCAATTTAAACTTATAAATTATTTATTTTTGTAATTTTCTATCCGATATTTCCAGGCTTTGGTTGACACAGTTAACTGAAACTGTAAAAAGTGAAACTGTGGATAAGGAAGGACTACTGCACTTACTAGACAGAGGTGTGTGTGTTGGTTTCCTAATGCTGATGTAATAATCACAAATGTTGATAACAATTTACTCTGTTACTAAAAACAACACAATTTACTCTGTTACTGTTTTGGAAGCTGGAAGTTTAAAGTCAGTTTCATTGGACTCAAGGTGTCAGTGCAGCTGGCCCCTCTGGAGACTCTATAATTTAGCTTAATAATTTTATTTCCACTAATAAAAATAGTACTTAGAATCCAAGGGAGTAGCTGAAGAAATCAGGTCGATTATTGAAAGCCTATTAGTCAAAGTATAGGGTGCAATTTTGATATAGTTATATAGGAATGCAAATAAGAGGTTTTGTGGTTTGTAGGTTACAAGAATAGAACAGTCTCTACCCTTATTTACCTTTCAGAGGAAATAATGCAAGATAACTCAGGAGGAGGCTGTTCTTGTGGGTGCCCAGGTAAAACCAGTTTTTCATTTGGTTTAAGAAAGTGCTAATTGCTTAAACGCTCTTGCTAAGCATACATAGGTAGTTGAAATATGGCATAATTTTTCTGTGATTTCAGCAATAACTTCATTATAGGTTACATTAAAAGTCACATGGAGAGGATATCAAGGAAACCACAATTCATGAACATCCCAAGAAAGTCAGAATCAGTCATTTTTCAACGCATGTAATTGGTGGGGCGCACCCTGAGAATGTGTGATGCTCCATAAATGAAGAGATGTCATTAAAAAGACAGAGATTAGCTTTTCAGAGTGTGGCCTGGATGAGTTAAGTGGCTGTGTTCCTGGTGGCTGGCCAGGCAACACAATCATAAATTGCCATGTGAGGGTTCCAAATGTTTTTGGCTGGAGAAGATGATACTGCCTGAACCCTTGACATTGCCACTTAATTACACTGTTAAGCTGACTGATTCTCCTTAGGCAGTCAACCTCCGAGTGACAGGCATGGAGCTTGTAAAATGGTCACCCCCAAACCTCGGCTGCTCATCCATTCTGAGATTAGACACTTGCTGACAGTGGGCATTCTGACTACTTCTTTTTCTTGAATAAAGAAGACATATGACTGCTGAAGTGGCAGAGTAAGTGGGCAGGTGACACACCTACAGAATTGATGTGACTCAGCTAGTAAGGATGGAGCAGAGTAAAGTCAAATAAATAGAGAAGTGAGGAAACAAAAAATGTACTGTTTATGTTGGGGCTAGTTTCAGGATTAAATGCTCTTACATTCAAATTATCTGCAGAAAAGTTCAGGACCTTTGGCTCAAGTACTCTGAAATTTTTATTCAGGTGGAAATGGTGCTTTATATCATTATTAGGAATGTATTTATTTTGGCTCTGAAGTTCTCTGAAGTCAGAGCCAAGGAATTTACAATGAGAGAACCACTTCATAAGAGAAAGGATTCAGAAAATCACTTATTTCAAAATCTACCTGAGACCTGGTGACAAATTATAACAAGATTTCAGAAAGGCAATTTTTAACAAAAGCACTAAAAATGCATTCAGAATTTTTTTTGGCCAAGATTAATATATTGCTGATGAGATAATGTATTGTTGAACTTATTTAATAACTGATTTGCATTAGAAGACTCATTTCTTTATAGGCCATAAGTATTTGAAATAGAGGATAGTCAAAAATAAGCCTAAAGCTTTATGGGATAGTAAAAAATAAACCTAAAGAAATTTCAATAGCAACTACCTGATGAGGTTGTAGAAACACAGAAAAACTCAAATTCTGCAAATTGTGAAATTGTCATCATCCACAGATTAAAAATCAATTGGCAAGTATAACTCACTTGTTAAAAGAGGATAATATTCCAGTGCTTGATATGAATAAAACATGTAGCATGCATGTAGACAGAGCCAAGATTTTTGAATGCCAGGATGTCATTGATAACCAAAGGCTGGCTATTTTATTAAATCTTCCATCTTTGGCACTAGGAACTCTTCTCTTGCTCTTTCCCTTGAATTTCCATATTGGAAATATTTACATTTTTTCATCAACTGAAGACTCAAAAATAATCTTTGCTTATCTTTAAAAAGCCTTAATTATTGAACTTAAAGTCTACTATGGATTTTTGGAGACTATCAATCATCGTGTGTTTGTGAATGTCATATCCTATAAATAAAAAAAGTAGGTTTGGAGAGAGGGAATAATTCTTAACCTCCAATCTCATATGCGAGTAGTGTTTTCCTTCCTTCCTTCCTTCCTTCCTTCCTTTCTTCCTTCCTTCCTTAATGAATCCTGGACTAATAACTATTCCTGGTGTGGCAATTTCTATTGGTCTCTAGATTTTTACCTGTCTTGACATTTATCCTATGCAGCAAGTTTAATCTGATGAATAAGAAATAGGTAAACTCCTGTATAATGTGACTTGAGGGGGCTAACAGACAGCAAGCAGTCCCTGCTTCTGAAACTAGGCCAGTCTTCTGTAACAACCTTGACCTCTTAATGAGTATATTCTTTTTTAAAAGATTTTATTTATTTATTTTTAGAGAGAGAGGAAGGGAGGGGGAAAAAGAAGGAGAGAAACATCAATGTGTGGTTGCCTCTTGCATGCCCCCTACCAGGCGTGGGGGTACCTGCCCTGCAACCTGGGCATGTGCCCTGACTGGGAATCAAACCAGCAACCCTTTGGTTCACAGGCCTGTGCTCAATCAATCAGCTAAGCTACAGCAGCCAGGGCTTATTGAGTCTATTCTATGTTCAATTATTACATGTGTCCATTTGGGGACTCAAAGTATGCATTTCTATACAAATGCCAGTCTTACTATTTTATTACTTCATTTGTGAATTGGCCAATAAAAAATAATGGCCCCACCAGCATTTATTCAACTAGGAGGAGGTGTACTGCTAGCTTCAAGAGTTATAGAGTAGTGTCTTTTAGATATGGGTGAGTTCCACAAGCTCACCCTAGACCTTCTCTCTTCTGGCTCTCTGTAAGAGTCCTCAGTTCAGCATTCAACTGAACATCTAGTTGTGGAAATATCTGTCCTCCTGGTGAAAGAATGTGCAATTTGAGTCCCTTTCCTTGGCTGTTCTTACTCATTTCTTTGTACAAAGGCAGAGATAGTTTGAAGTTTCTGCAGAAATGGCACTGCAAACCACCCAGCTCATACATGGCAGAGCCCAGACTGTACCCATGAAGGGCTTGGCTTCAGAGTCCAGGTTTCCTTTACTGTCCAACTCTGCCTTCCATTACTCCTCTGAGGCTTTAAGAGGCTTTTTGGTTTTCTATATAATTTTCCATTGTGGAATTCTTGGTTCAAAGGAAATCTCAGACCAAATTTCAATACCTAAATAAATAAAATTAGCACTTTTGGGGGGGATCTTGAATACCTCAGGCTTGGTCCTGTAGACATCTCTATTCTCCCTCCATATTGGAAGGTTCCTGTATTGGGACTTTCTGAGATTGGTTGTGTATCATGTGTGATGTACACCTCTAGAGTGTGCCACTGACATCGTGGAAATGAGATCTATTATCTCAAAAGTGTTCTAAGCTGCCCACTGATTACACAGGAAAAGAGCTGTGTTACTCTTCTGAGTATAGTTCTAAAACTATCCTTATTCTGCAAGTGTCAAAACTGCTGACAAATGTCTCTTTTTGAGCTTTTATCCTAAATATGTTGAGTATAGTTCATACTTCAGCAGTGTTTAGCAAGAAGGAGACAGATGCTAAGAGTTCAAGGGTGTAAGAAGTGGGAGAGATAATTGGTGGAGGGGATGGAGTGGTGGTTCTGTCTGATGTCAAAGAAAAGAGAGCAACCAGTAAAGCATCCCAAATGAGCTTTCCTCTCCTTCATACATTTCCCCAGGAAAACCCGTTTTTGTGCTTGGGCTGAGTGAAGGGCGGCTTGCATTGTTTTGCCTCTTATAATCACAATTCCAGAACCAGGTCCAAGACTGGAGAAAGAGCAGAGAAACCTTAGCTCCCAAAGACACAAGCACAGTCATGAAGGAATTATAAATAAATTTAAAATTTCTTTAACAATGGTATGATTATGCTATTTTCATAACCTTAAAATTTTGTGATGTCTTAAAACAAACATTTTTCTTCTTCATACCTCCCCAATGACAAAGACATCCTTGAAAAAATAAATGTATTTTCCCATCACTTTCCTTTTCACTTACAATGATTAACCTTTTAAATTTTTTTTTGGTTTACAAGGTATAAAAACTGTTGTTTAATAGCTCTAATAACTTTTAGACCGTTTTATACAACAGATTGTATTAGGATGACATCTTGGTCAGTAATCTTTTGTGTGTACAATTGTCATTAAAGTTAGCAAAATGCTCAGTTCCCGTCATATCATTCTTGCCACACATATGTGAATTGTATGGAGTGGAAATAAGTTTTGTGATCTCTACTTTTTTAGTTTTTGATGTATATTCACATAATATTAGTCCATTAACCAAATGATATATAACTTATTTACATTTTCAATTTTTATTTTTTAAAGTAATTTAAAGCTAGTCTGAATACCTAGAATTCATTCTGGATTTTCTTCAAACCTTTGAGGATTTAACAGTGCAATTTGTATTTTATGCCAGCCCACCCAAGGTGTTAGCAGAGATGGAATCTCTGATAGTATAGTTTTTCAAGATCTTTTATATTACCCTTTTCTATTAGGCTCTATAAATATTTCAATGCATGTCCAAATAGAAAACCAGTTGAATAAAACCATTGGTTTAAACTAATGTGATATTATTTCTTATTATATAATATTTAATGTGAGAAGTACCTGATGAATGCAGTTAATACTTCAAATACTTTTTATATGAGAGCCAAACAAAACAATTCATGATTTTAATAAAAGCTTAAAATATCATCTATTTTATCATTTTGGTATAGGATGTGTCAGTGACCTATCTATATGTAAACTCTTCTGTAAGCCAATTGTATTTTACTGCTGAATTATATAGCTTTAAAAACAATAGAGTGGGAATGAAATGTTTAAAAATATACAGAATAGATATTAATGTTCTTATTGGATTGGAAGCCTTGCATGCTATAGTACTTTTATAAAGATTTGCATTTTATGTGGTATTAATCAATTACTATAAAGGCAGAATGTTTAGTAAAGTCTTCTAATCTATACTGCCAGAATTGAGAACTTGAATTATGCAAAAATGCCAGTGATATTTTTGTTGGACTAGGATTTAAGATGACCAGAGGATTAACTGTATGTACTGCTTAGAAAGGTGCAAATCTGTGTCCTCTAATTTGTGATGATCAGGAACTCTATCTTCCATGATTCCCTTTCCAGATATTTCATTGTCAACCTATAGGATGACACTGTCCTCTGTTGATTCGAGTTCCCTTGGTATGAATCATATTTTAGTTAATTTTACCCTAATGTAAATTAACTTAACCACCCCCTTATTCTTTTGAGTCACAGAATGAGAAATGGATAGAAGAAAAGATTCTGCCTGGCCTTCCCTTAGGGGACCCTAAGTGGACAAACACTAGCATGAGGTTTCCAGATAATTTGGGAAAGAAATGAAGGTGAAGACACCATAGAATGACACCTGACTCTAAGAACTAAATGGAAATTTTGGAAGAATTCTAATTTAATATTCTCTTCTAGAACTGTCCCTGAAACTGTAACTGCATATTCTCAAAACATTGGAGCATCTTGTGGTACCTATAAACAAAAGCATTTGGTATGTCATATGCCAATTTTTATACTTTAAAATCTGATATTTGAAAAGATTTTTTTCTAAAATTTCTTAACACAACAAGAACAAAAACTTACAGCATACAGAGAGAAACTAGAGGAAGCAACTGCAAAGCGTCAAAGAAATTTGTTTTTGTTAACATAGAAGCAGGAAAAATAAGGAGCAAAGCATAATCTTACTAAATTTTTACCCTAATTTAGTTCTTATAATTACTTTTTTTCCCTTTGAAAGAGCAGCATGCAATTAAGTGTTTCTCAACTTTTTCTTTTTTCCCAGAGATTTATGTCTGTAAGGATTTTACCTATCTTCTGATTTAGTGTCTGGGTATCCCCCGAGGGAGAAAAAAATTCCTTGACAAGCCCAGACAGTCTTGGCCCCTGGAGGTCTTCCAATAATATAGGCAAGCAAATGTAGGGAGGAAGCCAGTAAGTCTTGGAAGCATTCTTCATGCCTTTCTGTCCTTCTTCACACACTTGGCGTTATTCTGATAAAGCCACACTGTCTCATGAACTTGATTTGCTAAACTGCTGAAACTAAGGGAAAGATAACTGATGAGAGATGAAAGGGCGTGGATGGTGGCTGGGAATATTGGGGGTGGGAGCAGACTAGAGCAGCAAGCTGTTGGATTACGTAAGTAGAGACAGCCAGCCTTCAACACGATTGTGGGGCTGCTCTTTCAGGTGAGTAAACTATGTGGGAGTAAATTTCAGGTTGCTTTGTGATTGCAGAAACAACACTTTCATGTTCCTGCTGTTTCCTTTCATCGGTTTCTACTGCCAGACTCTAGTGGTATAAAGGGGCATGAAAGTGCCCATTTTACTATGTTCTGAGATTACATCCTGCAGGATGAGAGCTCAGCCAGTGTTTGTCCATGCACTCTGTATACTCACAAAAATCCAGCTGTGCTGTGGAGTAACTACTCTTAAATTAAGAAGGCTTCTCATAGACCGAATCTTCCAGGAACACTGAAGCAGATTGGGCATATGTTGAACAGCTTTGCAAAAAGTCACTGCCTGTTGATCCAAGTGAGTTGCTGATCCCAATGACTTCAGGATTCTTCATAATTAATGAGGCTCTCACTGGTGTCTCCTGCCTTTCTGTATTCTTCCAAAGATCCCCTCCTACTGGTGATGCCAGTCTCAGCCCTGCTAGAATTATCCGTGACTTTGGGTCTTTGTTCATATATGAAGTTTATTCACCCCATCAAGGGTTTTATTTACTTTACTATTTAGTTATTTCCTAGGCTTGAGGTACTCATTTACTTTACACTAAGCTGTGAAACTTTTTATTATTTTAATCAACATGTTAAACTTAGACATCGTTATTTTATGAATCTCCAATTAGAAGTGAATTCCTAAAATTTTTCTCTAAAGCATCTAAAGTGATGGTAGCCTACTAGCCCTAACATAATGGGGTCTCTGTCTACAGAGAGAATTGCACACAATGATTTCAACATTACTTTGAATTTTCTGTAAAGTTCTGAATTCCTTTAGCCAAGAACCAATAGATGCCCGAGTGTTGATACATGCAAAGTTCTCATAACAGTGTCTGTCATTTGGTAAACATCCAGTCAGTGTTAGCCATTATTTTTTCCTCACTGTTTTTGCAATTTGACACTCAAGACAGAGCTGAAAATCCCTAGATCCTTTTAAGTTACCAAACATTAATGGGCAGGTGAAATGACTATCAGCCTTCCTTCTCCACCTCTCTTCCAGGACCACTACCAAGTCTCCCTCTTATATCTGTGAATGCACATGTTCCAAAGGAAAAAAGAGAAGCACACTTCTTCCCACTTTTGGGAGATCATCCTGACCACCAATTTCCAGTTGAGAGCAGTGGATAACCGCAGCCCATGTGCATCTGATCTTCCTTGTGCTGGAATTCATGAAACAACTATCTATGCCCGTCCTCAGAGACACAGAGCACTTCCTCATCCTTAGGGATGACTCTCAGGGATGATCAGGATGGAGATTCCCTTCTTAGCCCACTGCTAGATGAACAAGCTTAAAAATAAAATGCAGGATACACAATGAATTGGAAACAAAAAAATACCTGTGGGAAAACATTTTCATGTAAATTGTGACTTATTTTCAAGACACTCATGTGAAATGTCTGATGTATGTGATTTGTTGAAGACTTTTTAATGGCAACAGATGTGGTCATTGACTAAAACAGCAGTCTGTCAAATATGATTGATCAGGAAAATAGAGATCCATTTTTTCTATATTTCCTCTTGTGACACTTTACATCCATTCTCTCCTCTAGGGCAAAAGCAAGAAGATTTCAAGCATCCATCCAAAGCAGAATTATTCAGGATTCCACCATAACCTCCCAAAACTGGTTAAAATAACTATCATTGGGCAAATTCTGGCTTCTTGCATGAAAATCAAGCAAAATCCAGATTTTCATTAGAAGCACACACAACACTACACATCACTATTGTACTCGGTCCACATTGCCTCTGTAAGTTTGTATCAATAAGCTTCTCCATTTCACTTGCTCTGATTATTTTGAAAGGCTAATAATCTCTTTAGAAAAATGCAAAAACAAATAAAACTAGAATTATGGAAAGTTATTTCATTTTAAGATATAACATATTTGTAACTTTGAAAAGGAGAGAACTACAGTAGGTAATTTTTTACTATCCCTACATGGAGTCACACTTACAGTATTTGTTTATTGCCATGCTTCCTCTTCCTTCTCCTTGTCCTCCTTCTCCTTCCCCTTCCTCTTCTTCTTCTTCTTCTCCTTCTCCTTCTCCTTCTTCTTCTTTCTTCTTCTTTTTCAAGGAGTTAAAGAAACATTCATCCATCCAAGCTTCTTAATCACATATTTCTGTTTGATAGGGATGATGACAAGTTTCTTTGTTACTAAGAATCTAAGTGGTGTCCTGTTGGCAAGCATAACCTTCTTTAGCATTTTTCATGGTGCTATGTGTACAGTAGGAATGACTAATTACTGAAAAGCATTGCTTTCTAATGCCAAGGAGCATACTTCATGGATGGGACAGAATAAGTCCTTTTTCTAGTCCAACTCCTTTTGCCCAAGGTTTATATCCAGACAGGTGGAAGTTGATGCTGGTGCTGCTCCCCAGCATCACTTATAGAATGTTTCAGCTTTAATAGCTGTGTAAATAAATATTGTTAATGGGTAGCTTGGACATTTTTCCATGGACAAAGAGGTTTCTCTCTGCTTGCCTTTCTCTCTTAGTTCTCTGCTCCACTTTCACTGTCCTGTATCTTCTGTCATGGTCACATTCTCATGTAACACCTATATGGTACTCATTTGGCATGGAGACCTTCTCTGCTTCCAAGGTAGAGAGAACAGGCTCCTTAATTTATTTAAATCCTGGTCCTCCCAAATGTTCTTAGGTTTATGTCTCAATCTATTTAGATACATAAATATATTTATATATGTCCTAACACTAATTGACTATAATCTTTGAGTGTTTGTCTTAGTTTATTAGGCCTGAAATCATACAGTAACTATAGACTAGGTGCCTTATAAACAACAGAAATTTATTTATCACAGTTCTGAAAAGTAGAAGTTCAACATCAAGGCACTGGCAAATTCAGTGTCTGGTAATAGACTTCCTGGTTTATAGACTGTGTGTTTCTGCTGTGTCCTCACCTGGCATAATTGGCAAGGGAGCTCTCTGGGTTTCCTTTATGAGTAGTAGTCCCATTCATGACGGTTTCACCCTTACGACCTAAGCATCTCCTGAGGGCCACACCTCTGAACACCAAAACCTTGATAATGAGGTTTCAATGTGAATTTCTAGTCTATAGCACTTCTATTTGCACAGTATAGTGATTAAAAACTGGGGTGTTTATCCTGTTGTCATCACTAGCTATATGACTCTAAGCAAGTGATTTAACCTCTTTTTGCCTCAGTTGCCAAGGCTGTGGAATGGAATTATAGTGCCTACTTTATGTGTATGTTATGATGTTTAAATGGGATTCATAGAAATCATTTTGCATTTTACCTGGCACATAGCAAACACTCAGTGTATAATAGCCAGAGAAATTATTTTTATTTGATCTTAGTTATTAACTCCCCTAAATCTTCTTTTCTACTGAGCAAGAACTGTAATGCAAACATAATGATAATATGTTGTAATTTCTTTATTTTGAAAAGATAGAAGTAATATGCCCATTATGGATAGAAGGTGGAGTTATATGCCAGCCTAATTTTAAGAAGTTGTGCGGTTAGCTCTAGGTGGAATCTCCTCTCTCTAGGTACTGCTTTCATTCAGGTATCATGGTCAGAAAAGAGAAGGGCCAGCAGCATGGTGGACCAGGAGTGTCTATATCCAATTTGCTATAGTGGAAAAGAACTGAGTTTGAGGACCTGGCTTTACTCTGTGATCTTAGTAAAAGTAACTTCTCCTCAGTTTTGCATATCTGAAAAATGGATACCTTACTTAGCCAATTTCCCAGGGTTGTTTTGATAATCAAATGCGTTGGTCTAGTTGAGTGATCTACAGAGAATATACATATGGAAGTTATGATTATTATTTCTGTTTCTGGTTAGGACCCATGGGGTGCTTTCAGGATTCCAAAAGATGGAAAAAAGTGTTCTCCCCCTTCCAACCAACCCAGTGAGTTATAAGTCTAAATTTCCATGTGCTAAGAAAAGTTGAGATACATTCAGGTTTATGCTACTTTTTTTTTTTTTTTTTTTTAGCTTGGAACATAAATCCTCCTTAGGAAAAATTGCTGTCCCAATTAATAAATTTATTTGTACATGTATTTATGTAAAATACCTACATGCACAAAACAAAAACTTTGATGTCTTTCTCAGAATTTCAGAAAATTCTCACAAATTGTACGTTATGAATAAAACTTATCTTCTCAGTTCTAATTTCTTTTTACTTTCTGTTCTTAATGGCAATTTTCTCTGTGCACTTAGCAGGTTTGACGGGTCTGCTTCCTGTATCAAATGTCAGGAATATGAGCTCCTGTCTTTGTCAAGCACACCCAGAGTGTCTGAATAAGAGGCAGACCCCAGTTGCTTGGTATAATCCCCCTTGGTTTTGTGAGCTCCTTTAGAGAAGGGCCAGCACTGTACTTGGTTTTTTATAGGCAGTTAGTAAAGGTGGGTTTGCTGAACTGAGTCACTAAGTCCATACAAGACATGACACTACCAGCTAAGCAGGGTGTGTCAGTGAGACCACCATGGAGATGAGCAGCAATAGCAAAGTTCAATGCCAAGCAAAGGCCATTCTACTGCAGTGAGGATACATTCACCTCAGAGTTGATGCTTCATTCTAGAACTACTCTGGCTCTCCTCTTAGCCACATGGCCATCCACTTTTCAATTGAGGCTGATTCACAAACACTAAATTCTTAAGAAGAATAATTAAAAACAAAATTAGAAACATAGCAATTGACAATCTGCTAACATACTTCTTGGCTTCCTGCTAATTTCTCCTTGCTCTCCTTTATCTCTTTGGATTCTAGGAATATAGAACAAAAAGATATTTTCAAGGCAGACTTAACTAGCATTCCAGAAATGGGTAATGGAATGAGTGTTCATGTTGACACCTGTAAAAATCTCACTTGAATGTTTCCACATTTATATTTCATAAGGTAAAGCTTTTTAGCCATAGGGAGAGAGTCAGAGCTGATCTGTCCTGAGGCATTGATATGGCTACTTTCATGGCACAAAACACTTTCTTAGTCTGATTTTTAGGAATGTCTAAAGTCAGCAGTGAAAGACCACGTGGACATTTATTTTGGTTATGGACATTGTGGACTAAATAATTCCATGGTGATAGTTGTTGCAAAATCACTCTTGCCATTTTGGGTGTTTTTCTCTTGGAAATATCAAACATCTGCCCAGGGCAAATAGCTAAGTAGCTGCAATTTTCTAGTTCAGGCCTATTTTTGGCTTTGAGTGCCGGAGGCATTTGAACACCCATGTTGGAGGCTAGATTCTCGTGGAGACTTGGGAACTTAGAAGAGCCAACCTGTTTTAGATCAATTGCTCCCTGTGCTTAAAGGGCTAGTAAAAACAGGTTATAATGTTTACATGACTTTTTATGGGTCAGAGTTTATTACAGTGCTATTCTATGACCTACAGCAGAGGAGCATTTTACAAGATTTTGCTGCATTTGACAGTTCTGTTTCAGTGCATCTGGTAAGGGGAAGTTGTTTTTTTATTCCTTTCATTCTCTCTTTGGCTCCCTGTTTTATTTTTTTTCCCTTTAAAAAGGAGTAAGCTTGTAAGGCTCCTTAATTTCAAGCAATCTTTCTCTTCCTTTGGAAGGCCATCAATTAAGTTAGACATAAGAATCTATGGATGGTTTGGAGAAACTTTAAAATTCCAAAAGATTTTTGTTTTCCTTCTGAAGGTTTCTATATATAATACTCATAAACAGAAGGGAGTTTTACCAACAAGCAGCTGAATTTGGTGACTTTTGCTCTTGTCTTCACTAGTCAGCAGAGTCGGGTGGCCCAGAGCCCAGACTTCAGAGGTGGGCACCCACACCTACATTTGTAACACTTATTCCACTCCGGGTGTTCATTTCTCAGACAAATTTCCTAAACTTTTTGAGCTCAGGGTTAATAATACTGACTCACAACATTGTTAAAAAAGTTAAAATGAAATTATGCATGATTTATGCATATAGAATGGTTGTTTCATTCATTATTTCATTAATCAACTATTACTGCACGTCTACTATGTGTTGAACATAATATAGGACCTTAAAAAAAAGTGGAGATAAATGAGAGTCATAGTTCCCACTCTCAAATTCTAGTGGAGGAAAGGCAGACAATACACTAATAACCATATGTCAGCCAAAGTTAAGTGCTATGCAAGTGAAAATGGGGAGTGTGGCAAAGAGTGATGGTTTATGAGCTATTTCAGATAGACTGGTCAAGAAAAGCCTTATGACATTTGAACAGAAGCCTACATTTAGTGATTAATTAAGCCTTGAAGCTGTTTGGGGAAGAAATGAAGGGACAAGAAAGGCAGGGGCCGGAGAAGGAGTGGGTGTTGGAGAGGAGATCCAGGGAGAGAAGTGATGTCCAGAGCCAGATCACATAGGGCCTTATAGGCCATTGTAAAGACTTGTATTTAGGTTGAGAGAAATAAGGGGCCCATTGGAGGGACAAAGCAAAAGCCAGACGTAATCTGGTTTACATGTTAATAGGATCCTTTTGCCCTGACCAGTGTGACTCTGTTGGTTGGTCATTACTCCATAAAGTGAAAGGTGGCTCGTTCTATCTTCAGGCCAAAATAGAAGCAGGACAAATAACAAAACCTGTCTGTATAGCTGGGTGCAATCCAAACACCAACAGCCTAGTTCTCTGGGGGTAAATATTTTATTTTTAAAATGGTTTTTATTTTAAATAGCTTAGTTTTCAATCTTGAGATATTAATTATTTCTGTCTTCATCTTTTTCCTGTTATCAGCTTTGTTTTAAATGTTCAAAATGATAAAACATCTCCTTGAATATGACTCTTTTCTTCATGCTTCAGAAGACTTTGATACTGGTATTTTTTTCATCTGTGTTATGATTTTAAAAATCAAAAAGCATGTTCAAGTTTGTTTATAACAGGGTGGCTGGGAAACCACATGGTAAATCACATGGAGAGGTACATTTCACTCATGAACGGTTGTACACTGGAAAAAAACCAGTCTTAATCATAGGTCAAATCTCATCATCTTTAGCTTACTAAGAACTGTGTCAGTTCCCTGAGGGTGGTTCATGCTCTGTGTGTGGATCAAATGCATCTGTGGAGTGCTTTAAAAACAGAGAGGTCAGAGCACCATCACAGGCCTAACCTTATTCTATTGATAATCTCACTGTTCAACCAGGTTAAAGGACCTCGTGCTACTCTCAGCAAAGAATGAAATGTCCGCTGCATGTTTATGGGAAGAAAGAGAACATTTTAATGATAAGGACACTTTGGGGTATTTTTATATATGACTATTTAGCCATGCTTATAACCTAAGCACCTAAAATAACAGTTTTTATCTTATGAATCGTATAGAATGACAGTCTTCAGAGCTGTCCTTACTTGTAGGCAAAGTTGAGGGCTGTCCGTGGCAAGCTGTGACAGGAAAGGGACCTAGAATGCAATCTCCTCTGCCAATCATGCCTGAAATTCCACCCCAAGAGATGAACGTTTTACACATCTGACCTCTATAGAAACACAAGCAGTGAAGGGAGGGATTATAAATCATTAATATAATTTTATGAGTTTATCAGATTCTTCCTTTTGATGTTGAGGAAGGGAGAATGAATAGAAAACATAGTTAGTGTTGAAGATGGCAGGGAAATGAAGAATGGCATTAGAAACTAGAGCTCTGTCACAAGATGGTCTGAACAGAGGCTTCACTACCAGGCCAATGAAAGTTTCAAGTTCAAAACCTAACTTGCCATATACCTGTGCCCAGAAAGTCAGCAGTAGCAGCTAAAAGTGTGATAAAACCAAAATCTTTGTTCTATAGTTTCCACTTCTGTAGAGGTAATTAAAATCATTTATATGATTGACTTCAGAGAAGCAGTCAGAGAGCTGGGTTTATGCTTCCAAGTTACTCTAATTTGACTATTTGAAATAGCAGGCCGCCACATCTGTTAAAAAAATATATATATACACATATATATGTATATATACATATTCTCCTGAATTTTTATGAGTTAGACTCATCACATCTCTGCTTTGGCTTAAAAAAATAGTAAAAGCTAGAATATATAACTGGTTTCCATCCCCAAGAGTAGGTACACATATCATATTATGTGATCCTTGGAAAACGTCCCTTCCTCTGCAAAATCTAGCCACACTTGGATGTTTTCTTATGCTCAAATTGACTCCTTTTGCCAACTGTTGGACTCTCACAGTACAGGTGGCCAAATCAAAATCAGGAATGAACACATGGCACAGAATTTTTTTCTTACCTTATCATATGTAGGATGAATATTAAAAGGTAGCATTGTATATTTATTTTACATATAGGCCACACGCATATACCAAGCAATATAGTATTTGTTTGCATATATAGGATATGCTTAAAACTTTCACTGGGATTTTACGTTGAATATTAGTTTTGTTTGGAACTTTTGGCCAATGGCACATTTAGGGAGAAATTCTCAGATCCACATAATTCAAAGTTGGCTGTTACATCTGCAGTTGTCCAGATAAAAACAAATGATCTGAGATTCCCAGTGCAACTATAATGGAACAATGGCATAGAAATAAAGGTGGCTACTTTGCAAATAAATTACTTTCTCTGTCTTTGTATTCTCCTCATGTTAGAGTCTAATGCTTGCAAACTCCTCAATAAATGAGTAAACAAAACAGACTGTGTTAGGGGAAATTGACCAGGTTGGTGTGTGGCATGGAAATAACACCATCTAATAATTACTGAAGAAAGAAGGGGGTTTCTTGGTTGCTTAAGAATTAAGGAAACAATGTCTCGATAGCTTTGAAAGTATTTAGTGGAAGTGCACTAGATGTACATTGCTCTAGAGATGCAGGACTGGAGACAGAGTTCGGCCACTTTTAAAAGGATGGCATTTACAATTGTTTGAAATATATAAGTAACATAAAGTTCTGCTGTAAATGTTGTTAGTTTTTTACTATTAAAAATATGCCAGAGGAGGGTGAATGATTATTCTTCAGGATTTTGGGAAGCACAATCTCTACCCTGAGAGAAGGATTGGTAATGAATGTTAGAATCCACTTCAATTCTACTATGACATGATTTATTTGAACCTATATATATTAGTACCTCATTTCCTTCCCATATGGCTAAGTGTTTCTATTCAATATATTTTCATCCTTCACATAATGCTCTTAATCACAGTGGCTATGATGTTTTGATATCATTTGATATATGCCCATTAAATAATGATTTCAATTTTCCTATTTGGCTTATGGAATCAATCTCATAATTTTAAGGCTATGCTTTATAAAATGCTTAATATTCTGATGTAAAAAGTACAAGTAAATCTCAGGCAAAATGGAGTGCTTTGAGTTTTATATGAACATATCAGTAGGTTTTCTATTTGTCACAGTAATACTGGATCAATTAAGGCACTGCAGGAGTTTTTCTCTCAGTTGACTGAGTATTCTAACAATAAGACAAACACTGAAGAATCAATTTCCTTGATGAAAAACAATATTTAATTTATAAGTCTTCGTTAGAGCTAAAACATGATACACTATAATGATATGCAAAATACAGCCTTTATAAATTCAATCAACAATTTCTTTTAGTTTCTAAGAAAAGTGGGACATAGAAACTAATAAGGTACTATTTTTCAAGAAGTTTAGTTTTGGTGAAAGGAAGATGAAACTGATACAGAAATGACTATGGCACAAGACGGGAAATGTTAAGTGATAGACTAGTTCCATTACATTGCCATTTCATTTCAGAAGTAAGAGCCACTCAAGGTTGGAAGTTTAATGGAAAAGGTAGCACTTGAACAGGGCCTGAGGGTGTAGAGAATCTGAGTACCTGCTGATGACAAAGACACATGTTCCAGTCGCTGCAACAGCAGAGCCAATGAGTGGATGCTAGATAGCAGAATGAAGTGACATCATAGGAAATAATCTACAAAGTTAGATTGTGGCATAGCAGTAAACTGTAGTGAACTTGGGCTATCATTGCTGTTAGCACATGGATCACTAGGGGATACTTCTGAACAGATAAGGGGACAATTTTATATTTTGAAGGTGAACTGGAAATGATAGGTAGGATTGATTAGGAAAGAAATGGAGTTCATGAGACCATTGGAATATCTATAAAAACACTCTCGTAATTGAGTTAAGAGATAACATGAGCTAGAGGACTGAAACAAAGTGGTATGGAATCAAGAAGCAGATGAGCATCAGACAAACTGTAGAGTCAGAATTAAAGTAGACTGGAGGTGGAACCTGGGTAAGAAGAAGATATGACAAGAATATGAGGAAAAAGCAAGCTTCGATTGGAAAGAGGTGAGCTCTCCTCTGAGCTTATGGAGTGAAAGGTCTGGGTCAGACTGGCAGGCTTATCTGCCAGCAGGTAGTGGGAAAGATATGACCAAATTTTGGAGAGGGTTCTGTGCATCAGTACAAACAAATTTGGGAGCAATACACAAAGAAGTCTCAGTTTATAAAAAAGATGATATAACTAAAGGAGAGAATACATAATGTTTGTATAATGTTTGTATTTTATAAATTATTTAAGCTTTTAACACAGGCTATTTTTAAAAGTGTATTTATTTCCTTAAAAAATGAGATGGGCCTAGTGATTAAAACACAAGGGTTTCCTTTGGGCATTATTCCTATAAGAGCAAGCTGTTTCTTATAGGAAAAAAATACCCTATATTAACCCTTGTTTTTTTGTTTTTGTGTTTTTAAAGGTTTTATCTATTTAATTTTAGAGACAGGGGAAAGGAGGGAGAAAGAGAGGGAGAGAAACATGGTGTATGAAAGAAACAGCAATCGGTTGCCCCTCCCATACCCTGAACTGGGGACCTGGCCTGCAACCCAGGCATGTACCCCAACTGGGAATCAAATCGGCAACCTTTTGATTCACAGGCCAATGTTCAATCCAGTGAGCCACACCAGCCAGGGTTAGCCTTAGGTTTTATTTCATGTTTATTTTAGTAATGAAATGAATATTAAGCAATGCCTTTAACAGAAATATTTATTTAATTTTATTCTGATAAATATACTATTTTGCAGCCAAAAACTGATTTTTTTTTTTTTTTTTTTTTTTTTTTTAGCAATTGTGAGAATTTAATGAACTCCCCTCGGTGTGGCTTCAAGCTACCAGCACACAGGCCCTACCAACACTTTTCATGTTCTCCTCAGCTCTTCTGCTGAAGAATTTGGCCTTCACAATGACAGGCTGCTTTGGGAGCTTTCCCTTCCCCAGAACTTTGTAGTAGCCTGATTGCACTGCTTCAATGATAGGAGCAGATCCAGGATGGTTTTGGCAGCATACTGGACCTGCTCCTATCTGCAGCAAATGTTTGGCAGCATTTACCCAAGTCTGCTCACTGACTGAGGTCCACATTTTATCAAGGTTGACAGTGGGGCAGAAACTCTGGTTCTTCTTTAAGTGGTAATGCTTCATACAACTTTCCCAAAGTAACCCTGGTAATACTTGTCGAAGTTTATCCTGTGATGAGGCAAGCCACCAACTTTCCATCAGCCTCCCAGGTGCTTCCTATGCTTGCCAATGTGTCTGTGGCCATGGCTCAGGTGGCTCTCAATTGTACAAGTCTTCCTCAGTCTTGATGGCATGCTGGTGGCTGAGACGCAAGAGCCAAAAACTGATAATTTTTAAATAAGCCACAAAGACAAATACCATATGATCTCACCTATAAGTGGAATCAACAAAATAAACAAGCAAGCAAAATATAACCGGAGACATTAACTTTAAGAACAAACTGATAGTAACCAGAGGGGAGGTGGTAGGGGCTAACGGGGGAAAAGGCAGAAAGGTTATCAGGAACATGCATAAAGGGCACATGGACAAAGCCAAAGGGGGGTAGGATCAATGGTGGGTGGTTGGGGGGGTTGGGGTGGGGGGAACTGGTGGGGGGGAAATGGAGACAACTGTACTTGAGCAACAGCAAAAGAATAAGTAAATAAACCACAATATACAATAATAATTTATTGGGATTCCAGATGTCTGTCTTTTTTAACTTCAGTTAAGTAATGATTATCTTTTCAGTCATGTCCCAGAACAATTAGAATGAAAGGAAATGCTGATTTGTGCTCAGCCTCTACAATTGGAAAGGGCCAAAAATTCGTTGGTCGTTCTAACAATGATAACAACCATTTGCTACATTTAATTTTTATTAGATCTGTAGTTATTATTCGCTTTTCTCACTCTGTTCTCTGTGATACAATGTACTGGAAAGCAGGAAGATAAGCATTCCTTTCATCTACGTGGCATATGTGCCCTAAAACAATGATTTTGCAGGATTGTGAGTTCTTGAACAATGGATCTCAAATACTGTGTAATGTGGAAAAAAAGTGAACTGCTCTATCCTTTTTGGACAACTGCACATTTTCAACACTTTTTCTGCACAGTATCACCTCAAAGGGCTACTCTAATTAGTCAAAGAATCTTTCCTGCCGGGTGTGACATTTTCGCAGACATGATGTCACCTTCCAAAATTTCTTGGCTCACTAAAGGAAATATGAAACATGTTGACGTTATGCTGAAGATTAATTGGGTTCTAATTTTTAATTTTGGAAATCTTCTTGGTCCTTTTGAGTGACAGCTGAGATCAAACTTGTGAATATATTGGAATAAATTACCTAAGGGGATAACTGTCCTCAGGGAATTTATAATCTTAATAGAGATGTCATACAAGCATGAGATGACTAGTCAACTACATATGGCAGACAGTCTAAGCTTTGTGTTGGGTTTCACTGGAAGAAGAGATTAAGCTAAATTTGGATAAAACTAAACTACTTCATTCTAGTACCATAGATTCTATGTCATTGATACTGAGTTTTTCATTCTCTCTCAAGTTTTTGAAAGCCTTTGAAAAAGTATCTGGCTTTGTGATTTGTTACTTTCTAAAATGTTAAGGAATTTTTTTTTACCTTAGTCCTAGAAAGGGTGGTAGGATTTTTAAACATTTTTAAATACATCAATAACTATGGGTTATTCTATTAAATATTAATGCACATATTTTGAAATTTAACTGCATGATTTTAATTTAATTTAATTTTGTTTCTTTTTTCCATCTAAGTTCAAAGAATATATATAAATCAATTTCTGTTTGGAACTGAAAGGCAATGCTACCTTTGTATTACTTTAGTACTTCATGCTGTAGTAGAATAAATATAGTATTGTGTGTCTGCTCCATAATAAACAATATAGAGTGTGCTTTAATAAAATGTTTCACTCATGTTTGCTGCAAACCATAATTACCTGCTAATATCAAGAGTAGTTTGTCTCAACCTCATTACAGCAATAACTTTTAAGAGTTGGAGTAAATTTACTCTTAGTATTAACTATATCTAATAATATTAGAACAAACAATTACTAAAACAAAAGGCAAGGTAGTTTTGAGAAGAGGTGTGGCATCTTGAGGAAATCAACAATAGAGTGGAGTCTAGTGTGAAAATTCTAAAGACGATCATACTTGGAAATTCAAAGTCAGTGACAGAGAAATCTCACCAGTTACAAGGGCTGGAATCTCCACACTGGATACTAAAATCAAGGTCACAGACAGATAGCCACAGTCTGGAAGAAGGTACAGAATTGGGTTAAAGGTAGAAGCCTATGTTTCGGGCTGTGACACTTGGTGTAAAATGACCTAGTGGCAGGGTAGACGCCCTGTAATACATAAGCTCTGGGCTCTTTCCTAAGCTCCCAGACCCTGGCATGGGCCTGAATCCAGAATGAGGGTTGAGGGAATCCTACAAATGTCAAAATAAGGGCTACAAATACCAGTATCCAGGAAAATTTAAAACCAACTAAATTAGAGACAGAAAACCTATCTCTGAAAAGGTCAGAAAGTGAACAATTGCACAGAACAAGCAGGCTGAGTAAAAAAGAACTAGACCTCTTCTGTGAGCAAGGAAAATGCCTACTTTTGAAATCAATGCATAGGCACTGAAATGGTCCTGCCAGACCCTGAGTTGTGGATGAAGCCCAGAGGACAGCGGAATCAAGTTTTGTGAGACACGGTTGGCAGTTTGGATTTCATCCCAAGCTCGATAGAAAGCCTTTGAGGTTTACACAGGTGGTGGCACAATCTAGTACGTAGTTTGAAAGAATGACTACGGCTTCCAGGTAGACAGTAAAAGGGAAGGAGTCAAGAATGAAATTTTCTACCACGGATATCCAACCTTTTGGTGTCTCTGGGCCACACTAGGAGAAGAAGAGTTGTCTTGAGCCACACATTGAATACATAATGACACGTAATCACACACACACACGAAATCTCTGAATGTTTTAAGTAAATTTAGAATCTTGTGTTGGGTTGCATTCATAGCCATCCTGGGCTGCACCCTGCACCAATTAGGAGTCCATGACCACCCAAGGTGACACAAGATGGTAGTTGAATACGTGGTAGCCTTCCATGGGAAAAGAGGAGATGCCAGATCCAGATGTATTTTGGAGGCAGTATCAGCAGGATTTTTTGAACTAGAATGTGGAGGTTCAGAGAGAGAAAGAAGTCCAATGGGACTTCTGCTTCCTGGCTTAAGTGACTGGACAGGTGCTGAAAGCACATTTCATTTACAGGTTTTACAATTTGATTATTATTTTAGATTATCTGCATTTATCTTATCAAGCACTCTCTTTGTTACTATATTCCTGTGCAAACCTAAGTAACCATTATTCAGCTAGTACCACAGTGTCTTCTTACCACTCAGTGTAATGTTGCCTCTGTGAAAGCCTAGATGTATCTTTAAGTAACCCTTGTTAGGGAATGTGTAGATGTCTTCACCCAGCATCCCAACTTTTGGTTCAATATTTTCATATGTTTTATACAAAGTATACTTTATTTAATAGTGAAGAAAGATGGTATATGACTTGAAAGTGTTAAAAACAGTTGGGTCTTTAGAAAGTCCAGTGGCTGTGTGTTGAGGACAGTGTTAAGAGACAGCCAGGCTGTTATCTGAGTGTGTGGCTATGTCCAAAAACAAAT